>JADLZK010007947.1:0-95952 GCA_015847255.1 Hyparrhenia diplandra
AGTAAGAGAAAACATTTTACCATGGCTGAACAAATATACTACTACTACTACGTATCGTTATTTATTGCTATGATATACGTGTCAGTCATACCTTGTTAAATCTAACTATATTTATATGAAAAACTAGGAAATCTCCAAATAAATTGATTATAAAAATAGATTTAATGATCTATACAATGAAATTATGTACTATAAACACTAATATTATATATTTTGTATATATTTAGTCAAAACTAAGTATGTTTGATTTATTGGGAAATGAGATGATAGTTAAAAATGGACGGGTGGAGTACTTATATGTTGACCCAAGCACTCATACAACCTATGTGGAGTTCACACCTGACTCCTACCGTCCGCGTAGAGCTTGGAGTGAGGATCGAGGGCGAGGGTTTACTATAGGAATTGGGTTCACGTATTGAGATCGCGACAAGGACCTGTGGAGTGTCCTACTTCTCGAAAAGCGCCGAGGTGTCATTTCTTCTCATGGATTTCTTCCTACAGTTGCTCCAAGGCGCCGAGGCCCCTTGCCTCTCCATCATCTGATACCTCCACACGTGTCCCGATAGAGGTGTGGATGTGCGGTTGTGCCCCAGCTGCTAGATGACTATGGAGCCAAGCGGGGGTTGCTCGCTTTGGGCCGAATGGTCGTCTCCCCCAAGACATCAATGCTGCCTCGCGTGTCGATCCTCTCGCGAACCGGGGTTGTATCTATAGCAGATGGAGGTTGTTCTCTCGCCCTTCCGATACGCCATTCGGCTTAGGTTTGTTCAATCCCCACGGACGACACCAACAAATGGGTTCACACCTAACTTCCTACCCTCGCGCGAGCTGGGAGGTAGGAGGGCATGGATTTAACACAGAACGAGTTCACGGATTGAGATCGTAACGAGGGTGTCGAATAAAACGGAAGTAAAAAAAAATGAATGCGGGGTAAATTCTCATTAAATTGGGCCAAATCTGCCCCTTACACACCACTGCCGGTGGGACCAAGCTAGGGGAAAAACATGTACTTTCTCCGATACTTTTTTCCCCGAGCCCTAACTACTCCTGGCGCTGCTCTTCTTTGCCACCATCGGCCCAGTTGACGTCACTATCCACGGCCATGGCGGGGGCCTTGCACCTGGTCCCCTGGCGAAGGTTGGCTTGCGGCAAAGGACGCTTGATCAGGCGATCATCGCAGTGCTTTGGCTCTACATCCGTGATAAGTCGAAGGTTATGACTTATGAGCTAGGGTCGACTCATGGCGATGCATAGGACAACGCCACAAACCCTGGTTAGTGTTAGTTACATCGTGTTTACGTTGTAGTGGTTCTTCATTAAATCCATTTTCATCCCTCAATTCTTGCTTTTGTCTAACTTTTTACACATCAACTATCAAAATCGTCCAGTCCTAATCCCGTTTTATTGTTGAGGGTTAAAATTAGGCAAAAAGCCAGGCGTCGATGGAGTAAAATAGACTTAATGCTTTTATTTATGCTCCTACAACCATATATATCCTAACAAATCGGCTGGTGAGTTTGTGACATACCAATTTTAAGTTACAACACTATGTTAGGGCAGTATTGTATTTTAATATTTTAGTTATGTTTTCATTAATCCATTTGTTAGGTTTTTGGCTGACAAAGTCCAAGGAGGATGGGGCAAATAATGACTTTTGGAATGAAAAACAAGGATAAAATAATGAAGTTAAGAAAAACAAGAATAAATCATAAATGGCCATGAAAACAAGGGGGAGAACAGCCATCTTCCAAGCAAAAATAAAACACACCAGAGTATGACAAAACTGGACCTCAGCAGCGTAGCCTTTAGGTATGATGCATGTGCATGTGGCAACTGTGAATCTGAAGGTGCGCATGGGAGCGGTCCACCGAGCAAACCGGGACATACATATGTGGGCAAGCACGCCAATGCTGCCAGCAAAATGCCCCGCTGCCTTTTTACGCCGGGCCGGGAGCGCGGGAGAACCCACTCAGTCCCTCCAGGCAGGAATCATTGGCATCTCCTGACAAAATAATCACATGGGAGTAGCAGCCGAGTAGAGGAGGCAAACTTTCCTTTTGGCCCAACCCAATCCAACCAGGCCCCAGCTACCCACTCGTGTCTCACTTTCTCACGCAAATAACCTAGTAGCTTAGCTTAGCTTCTTTGAGATGCTATATGTTATTGTAGCTTCACCTATTTTATATTGTTACTGTTACCTGACCAAATTAAGCTAGTGGAGGATCCCACTGGTCAAGGCAACTCACTTTTTACTGGACAAGCAAGTCCAATTAGGTGAGCAAATTCAGTGGGGATAGGGCACCAAAAGGAAGAGGAAGTACAAAAAACAATACTATAATATATGCTTGCATACATATATATTCCTTGTCCTTTGAAAGCTTGAGAGAGAAAGGGAGAGAGATCAGATTTTGCCTAGATTATTGCCCTTGATTGCAACCACCTAGAGTACTGATGAAACGAACCACGAGTACGTAGGTCTAATCCTTGCACCTAAGAGCAAGTATGACAAGGGGATGTAAAAAAGGCTATACACTGAGTTTTAATAGAGAGAAGAGAAACAGGCTTATAAGCTTACAACCAGCCAAGCAAGTGAGACAGACAAATGAGTTATAAATAGGCTAACTATTACACAAGTGGGCTAATATATTGGGTATAGGTTTCAACTGGCTGCATTTTTCATAATTGGTTGTATTGTTATTAGCATTGCTCTAAAGACAAGTTGTAGTGCCACATGCATATGCGGACCCATGCATATACACGCCCTTCTTATCTTGCTAGCTAGACGCAATATTATATTAACAAGCTAAGAGCATCTCCAAGAGACAATCTAAATTTCATATTCAATATCTTCATTTCGCTATCCACTATAAAAATGATATCTACATCACCAAGATAGCAAAAGCATGCCGGTTTAGCCAAATATAGCTACCAAGACTCAGGGGATAGCTTGTCCGATTTGATAGCAATTGCATTGGCTAGTTTGTTGGAGACCACTTTTCTAGAGTTTTAGGTAAAAATAGTAATAGCAAGTTTGATAGCAATAATTCTCTTGGACACATACTCTAAGCCGCTGTTATATATATTGGGAGCAGTTAGCCACTTGCATTTGGGGAGCAAACTGGTTGTCAATCAGCTACATCTCTGGTTGCTTGATTCAGGCAAAATCTAACCATCCATGTGCCTGCCCTTCTAGAACCTAGAATGTAGGTAGACCATCAATTAATTCTGTCAAAACCGTGCTCTTGCCTTTATTAGTTTTTAAATAAAAACAGGAGTAAGAGAGAGCGTACTCGAGGGCAAGCACACACTTTGCCACATGATCATGCATCACAAACACCTATAATAGCTAGTTTCGCTTAGACGACGTACAAGGCGTCCGTCGCTATTTTCGCTGAGTAAAAGGCCTGCTTGTTGATTTGTGAAACTATCCATGGAGTACACGTACACGTCGTGCATATTCTGAACTTCTACAATACGAAAACATTATGTATGCGTGTCTGCAAAAACCGAAGCTATGTAGGAGTGAAGTCGCTGCACCTTTTACCTTCTCAAGAAAGTGAAATACAGGGCTGGGAGGCAGCAGCAGTGTGTGCATCTTTTTACCCTCGAGAAAGCGAAGCCAGGCCACTCGGTTCTATCATACACACACACAGACACATAGGCCAGCAGCAGGGGACAAAGAGAACAAAGAGAGAGGCAGCAGGACACGCAGCAAAAGGCCATGGTTTCCACAGCAACTTTGGCCGCATGATTTAGCGATGGCTGCACGCAAAGGTTACCACTTATCAGGAGACAGTGCCCGGGAGATCGAGACTGAGAGAAAGCCTCCAGAAGCATTAGTCAAAAACTCAACTCAAACCCAAGTTTTGGAGATTTATTTGCCTAACACACACACACAAAAAAGCAAGATATATAACCCAAAAAAGACAGGTGGTATATCCACATGCACTGGACAGTGGTGATTATGAGCGTACGATACGCGAGACAGGTGAGTAGACTGAACATGATAACTTTTCAGAAAGCGCATTTACAAGAACCGTCACAAAAAAGAGACCTGACGACTTACAAAGAAAAGGATAGAAAGTGCTACCAACACATGATAGGTCGAATGTACTGGTAGATTTTCTGCCCGGTACAAGTTGTCTTTCGACATCATTGGTCCGAAGAATTTGAAACTTTTTGGACTCAAAATAATAAGAGAGGTGTGGGCTCGTTTTGGAGATGTGCATGTATATGTGTATATACCATCAAAATGTTTGGGTTTTGAAGGCACGTATAATGATGGCAGATGATGCCATTTCGTCTTGGACGTGGAGAGGAATGTGTATTTGCGTGTGTAGCGGGTAGCCGGCAGTATGCAGCCTCACGTGGCGTGTCACCACGTATTTGTCTCTCGTGTACTTGTTTGGTGTGGTTGGGGAGGGTTTTGTTGTATTTGTCTCCGGGTCCACAACCTATGTGTTCCCTCACTTCAAAAAAAAAGGATGTAACTGTAAAATTTATGTCAATCAAACTAATTTAAATTTGACTAAGTTTGTAATCTGTGTCTACAATTAGGTTAATTATATGTTATTAATAATTAACTAAGTTTAAATATATTTTGTAATTGATTTAATGAAACTTTTTTTGTATCATTAATGTTTGTAATTTTTTATATAACTTTAGTCTAAGTGTAAATTGTGTGAATCATCGAAAAGCAAGATTTACATCATTTCACAGCAACCATGAACAACCTTCCGTACCCGCCACCGAACCGCTATTGTTTGCACCATCTCCTACCATGCATGTCGAGTTGCCTATTGAGCTTTTGCCCACCTGCGCTGACTCACGCCATCCGCATTGCCACTGTTGAGCTTGCCACACATTGTTGTTCGATTTGAGCGAAATTAGGTTACCCGTGCCACCCACACATAGAATCGGATGGAGGCACCACTCTATCACCCTCACTTGCGCCTCACTCCCACGTCACTACACCTCATCCTAGGTTGTGCCATCACCCCTGTAAAGGGAGTCGGGGTGAGGACCGGTGGCGAGAGGGGAGAGAGCCGGCGAGTGTCGGTAAGCAAGAGTGTGAGCCGATAGGTGTGGGAGGAGAGAGAGATGCGGCTAGATTTATCTACGGAGGCCAGTTTCAACCATCTGTCCATGCCACAAACCCGTGGTGAAAATCATTATCATCGTCAATTTTAATAGAACCGAGGTGAAAATAGCGTTGACAAAACCCCTTTTCTGAAGTAGGGGCATAAATTTTTCAAGCAATTTCACTTTGTTTATCTTGCTTATAGTCGTGATGCATATTCCTTTGATTATTATTTGGTTAAGTCCCACCTAGTACAATTATTATATTTGTATGGTGCTACTTTCAATTTGTTGTAGGTTAGATGCCCCATGTGTATGGCTAGTTCTACACTCCCAAACCCTAGTAGGGCATGGGGAATCATAGCTCTTGATTTTGACATGGACCATAAGATGTATCTTAAGACAATTGTACTTGTATTAGCTAGACTTCTGCTATATGGTGTTTGATGGTCAACTAACTCTATTTTGAACTAAGATGATGTAATAAAATTAACTATTTTTCCATGAAGTAAGAACTTGTGCGAGCTATGTGATGTCATGTGTCACTGATTCTGAGAATTCCGCAAGACAGTGGATGGCAAGTATGGTGTGATTCTAGGTACAGTCAGGTTAGTAGTATTAAAACGAATAGCTTGATTTAGTATGAGTAATTGAAGGTCCTTGAACTTGACCTATAAAGTGACACATGATATTTATGTTTACTTTTATTTTAGTTTTTAAATATATTTATAGTTGTTTATGTAGGCTATTTAATTAAGGAAAATGTTTGCACTATAGCTATGTATGTAACTACTAGTTACAATCAAATCCAAGCTTAATAAGTTTTCTATGTGTGATTTATTACATGTTAGGTTTTGAGTTGTGCTTTTTTACATCTGGGTACTACTTTGTAATTCAAAGTTCTTGTAATTTGTTGATGTACCCAATAATCATATAATATAATTCTTCGTGCCTCAAAAAAAATATAATATAATTCTTCTTTCATCGCAAAAAAAATGTATTGCTTGTGCATGTACATGGGCATCAGTGTTGTTACTATATTTCACAATAAAGTACCAAAAATGGGAAAAGAAAATATACTTGGTCCTTTGGGTTCTTGATCTGGGCCTCATACTGTGTTATGAGCCTGACTCCTGAGCCCTACTTGGTCCATAACCCAACCCACATTAATTAGACATGAAAAAGCACGAGTGAACTCGAACCTAAGTGACATTTAGCTATGGGCCGTCTTTTGATTTAATTAAAAGAAGGTTAGATCAAATCAACCCAATTAAATCCAACAAGATAGCTATCTATTATGGTTCTAATAACGATTACTCCCTCCATCCCAATTTAAAAGACGTTCTGGCACCAGTTCTATACGTCTAGGTTCAGTGGAGAGAGTAAGCATTGGACTGTGTACATGGTCAAGTTCAGACAATAAATGATATAGCTGATTGAATGCTACAACGTCTTATAAATAGGAACAGAGGGAGTAGAAAACTTGTTGTATGTTCCTTTAATTTGCAACCCGTAGACATGTTTCCAGTTAAGAAAATTGGACTGTAACTACATAATTGCTCCAGCCATAGGAGCCAAATCCAAAATTCACGCTATGCTAGACTTTTCTTTTTACTTTTTGGTACCTCCCATAAGGTCGGGCCTCAATAGGGGTTTTATAGCTGCTTTCATACACATTAAATAGGACGCCACCAATAAAAGTTTACTTTTTGCATGAAACGTTGAGAAAACAACGTTATGAACTCACCATTAAGACTCCGGCCTAAGTCAAATCCCCCGCCAATATGCCACTTGTCGCTATGTCAAGACAAAAACAAAAAAAAAAAAACTATATCCATAAACAAATAAGCTTCACCATATTTTTCATATGCACAACATGTTTAAACAAATGCTTCTCTTGTACGTTTACGGGAGCATCAATGTTCATATTGTTTTTTAGAAAAAAAAATGCTCATACCCAAAACAAATACCACTCTAGTTTAATTTTTGGGTTTTTGGTCCGGGCTGGGTCTGAAAAATGTATGAACTTAGAAGCATCTCCAGTGGTAGCCTTAAATCAGTCGCCAAATTTTAATTTGACGCCAAACTAAAAATATTAAGGGGCTCAAATTGACATGCAACTCCAATGGAGAATCAGACCCGGCCCCTAACTCGCCCGTCCAGCGCGCTGACGAGTTGTTGCTCCGGCAGCCCGAGGTGAGCAGCAGCTTCGACGTTCTCGCAAGATGCACAGCATCGCTTCCCACAAATCCTGCGATTAGCAGTAGGGCGAGAGGGCCTCCGAGCGCCTGACGACGAGCTGCCGCCTGCAGGCTCCACGGGCAAGCCTCCCTGTCAACCGAATCGAGCTGAAGTCTGGATCGATCGCACCCCTGCTGGAATCGAGCTGCACGCATGTGGTTCTTGGGATGGGCGGGCAACAGAGGGGGGAGAAGAAGCAGGTGGCATGCCGCGCAATCGGCTCTCGTGCTCAACCTCCACGGCGGCGGCGCCACAGAGATCCTGACCGAGTCGTTCCTGAAGCTCGCCCGGACGCTGCAATAGTCGTCGTGCGCGCGGCTGATGCGCACGCTGGGCGAGTGTGCTGCACGGAGGACTGGAGAAGCATGCTGCGCCGACAAGCACGAGGAACACAGTTGCTGCTTTTGCATCCGTTCCCGGCGGTGCTGTCCCCAGCGGTCGGAGCCGGCGGGAAAGAAAACGCCAGCGAGGGGCGGCGGGCCCGAGCGGCTGATGGAGCGTCACGCCGGCGGGACGCCTCGGAGGGTGGCTTGGCGCGGCAGACGCGGACTGCGCCGCTACTTTTGTGACTGCGTCGCGGCCTCCAGGAACTCAGCGGCAGCTCCACTGAGTCGACCGGGCGACGGCGGCGAGCAGGCCGAGGGGCGAGGACAGGCCGCGGCGTCGCGAGCAGGGCGGCCGGCCTAGCGCGGCGGCGGTGGCGGCGAGCAGGCCGAGGGGCGAGGAAGGCCGCGGCAGCGCGAGCATGGCGGCCGGCCGACGCGAGTCCCCGTGACGGGCGAGAAGAGAAAAAGGTGGGACACTGGAATAGGGGGTTCCAGATTTAGAGGGTTGAAACTAAAATTTGGGGTTTTATAAAATTTAAGTCCCATTGGGCGAGCCTCCATTGAAGTTGATTTTTACCAAAAACCCCTGAATTTAGGGCAGAGGCTCAAATAGGAGGTGGGTTGGAGTTGCTCTTACAGCTGAACGGGACCTGGCATGTGGCCTGGCCCGCCCATATTTTTAACATGTACACAATTAGCTGTTTGCGTTGTACCGTGTCTGAAAAAATTACACAGTATAAGTTGTTTGCTAAAAAATAAAGTGGATCGAAATCAGACCAATGCCGTAGAGGCCCTGAACTACACTTACCTGTACGAGTACTTCTTACTACACTTTTTTTTTTTTTGATGAAATACATTGTTATTACACTACTAGTGTTACACTGATGGCACAGGAGAAAGGGAGGGCAAAAAAAAAAAAAAAAAAAAAAAAAAAAGGAAAAATGACTAATAAAGCGAGATGTCATCGTTGCTCCTATCTTGACATTACATGGACGTCCTTCAAGATGCTTTCATAGGGGAGGGTTTACGTGACGCGTGTGTTCATAAAGGGTGAAGTGCGTGCGTGTTGAGTGTCTGCATTGTACTGTGTAATCTCAAAATAGGTAGGGAAAAAAAAAAGGAAAATGTCTAATAAAGCCAGACGTCTCGTCTCTCCTACCTTCGGAAGACACGCAGTCTGTCTGTGTCTCTTGCACGGCAGATGGATGTCGACCTTACCCTGCCGCTATACGTACGAGCATCTCGGCCAGCCATGGCAGCAAAGTACTCGGTCGTGCAAAGCGCCTGATGGATGCATGATGGACTGTGATCGGATTCGTCGTCGATGATCGATCATCGAGTTGAATATTTTGGAACAAAAGCCGTCTGCCGTCTGCGAGGGTTTCGCGTCATGCGCCCTGGCCCGGCTGCATGCTGCCAAGAAAGCCGACGGCGGCGCCACCACGCTCCGGTCATCGGCTCCATCGGCTGACGGGCTGAGGTGCGGCACAGAGCGCGCTGTGGTCGATGTCGATGTCGACGGACAGCCGTCCATCGACGTCCCATCTCCATCGGCGCACGCATCCACGGCGCCGCCGTGGTCCGCGCCGATGTGCACGCCGGCCTGTCAGCGAGGGACGAAGCCCTCCGGTGGATGATGCATATGGATCTCGGGAAGATGCGCGTGCTGGCCTAGTGGCCACCACGGGGGCCCAGCCACAAATGAGAGTGGCCAGGAGGACGCATCCGTGGCGGAGCGTGCTTGCATGAAGTGCCGGGCCCGAGCTAGCAAGGCAGCAAATTTTAATGGGGAGCATAGCTCAGTGCACTTGTGTGCGTGCATAAATTATTTGGAGAAATGTGAGCATCCTTGTTAAATCCAGAGTGTGATTGGTGGTGATCAGATTCGTCTTTTTCTCTCCTGAGTAAGAATTTTGCTTTGTGAAAACCGTTTGGCTAGCTCGCTAGATTCTTGAAACTAGAAATAGAAAATAAGGAAAGCCGGGGTTTGTTTGTGTGTTTCTCTAAACTAATCCGAAAACGAGAATTAGTTAGAGTCGGGCTGGTTGCTTGTCTCTGAGAATGTGATTTGTCCATCTCTAACAAATGCTTTAATTAGTAACCGTACGTGTACAAAGCAAAAGCTAGGTATATAAAAGAACAAAAAGGAGTCACAATTTATAACAGGGGCAGTGGATTTATAGAATCCCATGTGATTGAAACGGCACACCTCAAATAGACTAATTGTGAGTTGAACAAAATGTTGCATGTGATTTATTATAGTACTAATAGTACCAATTCTTCCTGCGACATGAAAAAGCTTGTGTAATGCCCAGCGGTCCGTCGGTGGAGTTTGTACGCACTTGTTGCAGCAGGACGCAGACGAGAGACGACGCAGAGGGCGGGCGGCCCGGCCATCCGTCGTTGATGCGTGACTGGTCGGGGAGTGCCTGCTGGGCCTAGGACGGACGGAGAGGGAGGGAGGGGCCCGGATCCCGACGTGTCGCGTCCCTGAACCGTCTGATTCTGATCGTCGTCAGAGGCGCTCTGCTTGCATGCAGACGCAGAATATGCACGGTGGACGGCGCGGTAGTACTACTACTACGTGCATGCGTACAGTACGCTTCATCGTCTTGTCTCTTCTGGCTGTGTGGTTCTGCCTGCTGGCTGCGCCGGCCGGGGGGCTCTGCTGGATTGCTCAGCTCGATGCATCGTATCTATCACACCGTGGAATGCAGTAAAAACAGATGAAACTTTGATGGACCGTAGAAATGATCTTGAAAACACAGTACACAGCGTGTCATCCATCGATCCGAAACGATAAAAAAAAAGTAGGATGTACTTGAAAGTCAGAAAGTAGCAAATGGGCTGTTAAAAAACAGACAGTAACGTTATGCAAATGCTAGCTGCAGTGACTTTGAGCCAACCATCAGGGGACCATATGTTAGTTCCAAGCTAATACTAGTAGAGTAGTAGTACAGTAGTGACTTTCCAGGGTGAGCTTGAATATGCTTGATGATGACAGGGCTAGCTAGCCACCAATCACTGATGGCTGCTACACGAGCGTTGTGGAATGTTTCCAATTTTTTCCCCTCAAATATGCTAATGATGCATACTGTATCAGCACAGCATATGCCTATTTTTAAGTGACTTCCCCTGACATCAAGGACGACAACAATGATGCTAGAAAGCTAGGAAAACAATGATGTCAAGGATACATTATTTTTTTCATGTTAATATATTAGTAGTAGTATCCAAATGTCCTGCTACAGTGGAAGGTAGACAGTTAGTTTTGGAGCACAAACACATTCACCAAGACGAGAGGGAGCACCTGGGAAAATTACAAAATACTCGTTTCAGAGAGGGAATGTGATATGCATGATGTGATACTAATCACACAGGACGAGGATAGCAGAGAGGAATCTCGGTGCATGCACTAGTGCCTGGCGAATACTTTCGCGCGGGTTAGCTTCTCCATGCGCGATCATCCTTGTTGCCTTGTGCCTGATGCTTCTTGTTCTCATCTCTAGCGTTACAGGGTGTGTTTAGCACCCAAACTTTCTCTCCAAATTCCACGGTGCAAAAAAGATTCTCCGTCACATCGAAATGTCGGCACATTTATCGAAAGACTAAACGTAGTTAAAAAAATAAACTAATTACACAGTTTAGATGTACATTGCGAGACGATTCTTTTGAGCCTAGTTATGCCATGGTAGGATAATATTTATCACTAACAAACGAAACGTGCTACAGTGCTCGATGTGACATTCCTCCAAAATTTTGCACCAAATTTTGAGATCTAAACACACCTACAGTATCATGCGTCGCAGGAGTACAGTACGAGTACATGCACACACAGACGACCACGCGCAGGCAGCAGCGAGGCAGCCACCAGCCAGATACACAGGCAGTGGCGGATCCAGCTTTTGAGCACAGGGGGTGCACCAAAAATTCTTTTATATACAAATCAGTAAACCATGATGGAAGACGAGGTGAATTCGACGGAGCACAGGGGGCGGACCTAGACAAAGACGATGTTGCACACGGAACCGCTATTGCATGCATCTATTCCCTTTGAGTACATACTCCGTATGTATCATGTAAAGTATGACACGCGGGCCAGGGGGTCGGTGGACCCCCCAGACCCCCCTTTGGATCCGCCAATGTACACAGGCCTCAGCACTGTCAGCAGACAGCACCGGGTGCACATCGTCGTCGCTCTGACGCTCTCTGTGTGTGCACGTCAGATGTTGCAGCACACGCCGTGCCCTACTGTACAGAGGGAGCACATTCGCTGTCGAGGCTTGACGCCAAGGCGCGCAGACTGTAGTCACTGCCTCTGCATCACTGCATGCACGACGCCAAGGCGCCAAATTCCCTCTTCTCCACACGTCATAGAGAGAGAGAGAGAGTGAACAAAAGGCATGCATGCATCCGTGAAACACGTATCCATACTAGTGCACTGGAACAGCCAACATGCATGGTACTCCGTACGCACGTGTACGCGTATAGGTACATTATATACTGTTGTACTTACTCCCTCCGTCCCTTTTAAATGTCGCCTAAGCTACAGTATCTTATCCCTGAATAAAATGTTGTTGGCTACAAAGATGCATATAGCATGGAGCACATACAGTCCCTCGCATGTCCCTCGCATCGTCACCAACGAGGCCACCACCACCACACAAAATTCACCCACCAGGCCACTACCACAACACAAATTTGTGGATTAAAATAAAAAAAACTGAATGCCATCAATCATTGTCACTAGGTGTGTTCAGGTCAACAGCTTTCCATCTTAATTCCCATGCTCAACCCCCAACGACACATTAGTGTGAGTTGGGTGCGTAGAGATGCAAACTCTCTGGCGCATACTTGTGCTTCTATGATCTCTGCCGCATTCCGTTCTTTCTTTTGGATTGATGTAATTCCGGACTGGCTAGTCGAGCTAGCGTACCGTGAGATTGTATTCCTTCACCAATGAATGAAAAGCTTTATGGTTCCCTCAAAAAAAAAAACCCCCACAACACTTAAATGGGGACAGAGGGAGTACCTAATAAAGTGTCTTTTTAAATTAGAATAGGTTTATATATTGTCAACATTTAAGGCTCCAAATAATAAAGTGTTTATTAGACACCATAAACATTAGTACAATTTTTGTAGATATTTGGTGAAACTTAGGTTTCACTAACTTCAAAAAAAAAAAGGTGATTATTGACACAAAGATTGGTTACATACTCAAAGGGCTAGCATGCTTGGATAATCGAGAATCAAAGTTGTAGCGACCTATTGAAAGTGTGCTTGGATTGACTTGAACGTAACCTACCTAGGTAAGTTGTTTTCAAAGAAGGTTAGCCTAAGGTGGTCATTGGAGAGGCACAACTAGAATTTTTCTAGGTCGGAAACGCCACCTAGAACACCTACAAACATTGTAGAAAAAAGCTTGTACAACAACGATATATATATGGAGTTGGAAGCGATTATGGCAAAAAGAGAAAGAAAAAGGCAAAACGCTAAAATACATCATTTCGATTGATTGGATATCTCAATCGATCACTTAATCGTTGGGGAGGGCGACCCTCGCCAGCCCGCAGCTCAAGCAGCCTCACTACGGGGGGGGGCAAGAACTAACCTCTGTTAACCGGTTATGAAGTCTTGCAGATCGCAAGCGGAGGACCCTCCGCGAATACGCAAACGGCGATGGCTCCTTCTCTCCGTCAAGGGCGGCCTCTAAGTCGGGCGATCGGGCCAGGAGCAAGGCGGTCCACTCTTGTGCGGCGGGGGGGAACACCAGCCGAGGGGACTCCCCAAGCAGCCGCGTGCCCAAGCAGCAGGAAGGGCCGGAGGGGCCCTCCGGAACTACCCCCCTCCGCAGAGTGCGGGACCGGGCGGCCGGCATGAGGAAACCCTACACCCCCCAAGGCGAGAAGAG
This sequence comes from Hyparrhenia diplandra, assembly GCA_015847255.1. Lineage (NCBI taxonomy): Eukaryota > Viridiplantae > Streptophyta > Magnoliopsida > Poales > Poaceae > Hyparrhenia > Hyparrhenia diplandra. The sequence goes on from JADLZK010007947.1 coordinate 13,558, forward strand.
GCCACATGTGTATTTCCCGTGCATCGACCCTGTACGGCTAGTTACAAGCTTGCCCTTGTGAGGGCCCAGTTGTAAGTGTGTGTTTTCCTACCTACCATGTACCAAATTGTAAATCGGCCCCCCTCGACCCCTCAGTATTCCTATAAATACCCGGGTACGGACACAAGGAAATGGATTGATTGTTGGCCGCTTTAAGGGCCATTTACTCGTTTTTACTGCATCCACGCCTCGCCCCCCCACGCATCGTATTATTCCTCCTCCGGGAGGCCGGACGCCTCCGATCGCCCGACCCTCGGCAACTCCGCCGGTCGAGGGGGGGGCGGAGAGGCCTCCCCGCTCCCTCGTTTTTGTGTTCTCGACTCATCCCGTGGAAGCCCTCGCCCCTTCCCGCCTCCTCCGAGAGCGAAGGCTAAGGGGGCGGGAGTGATTACGCTTGGCGCCCGTCCCGTGGGGAACGACACTAAAGCCCGGGCCATTATGGCCACGCGCCGAACAGATGCTTCAGGCAAGCAAATGGACAACCCCGCCCGGAAGGGCACCCCGCAGGATCGAACCCAACAACCGGGCCGGCAAGCGGTCACCGCACAACCAAGTAGCTCGCGCCAGGGGCCGCGGGAGTAGGAGGACCCGTCATCTCGACCCCCGGGTCGCCCCGGAGCATCGGAGGTCACCAGGAAGAAGGCCCTAACGCCGCCCAAAGAAGGCGACGCCCGCAGGCCGAGGGGCGGCGGTCCAAAGAACCGGTGGCGCAGAGGTCTCCGACCCGAGCAAACCCCGCAGATCCGCTCAAGGGCTCCTAGAGAGCGCCACAGAAGATGAAGAGGACGAAACCGAGCAAGGGGAGCAAGCTCGAAGCCCTACAAGCCCAGATCGCGAAAAAGAGAAGGCTGCCGCAGCCCCGGATCTCGAGGCGCCGCCCGCGACGCCAGTGGAACAGCCGAGGCCGCCAGATCGAGTTAGCATGGATCAACCAAGAGCTTGAGGCAAGCAGCAGAAGTCGCTGGCGGAGGGCGCCCGCAACCCCGGGATCATCCAAGCCCCGCCGGGCAAGCCCCGCCTCCGCCAACCCCCCACCGCCGCAACAGAATCAACCACCATCGCAAGACCCACCGTCCTCAACCCTTCGCATAAGCCACCATTGCACTTAGCAGCCACATCTGAGACGGCTCCGGGCGCCACGCCCAGCGCAGCCTCCGCAGAGTCACCACTACGATCCCAAATCCCCCGCCTCCCACGCCTCCGTGATCGCGGAGTGGCCTCCCGCATACAGCCACCAACACTTGCCAAGATACAACGGGGCTTCCGACCCCGTGCAGCTTTGTTATGAGCTACGGCCGCTGTGGAAGCAAAGCAGGAGGAGATCACTCCACAATGGCCAAATCTTTTTGTGATCATCGCAAGAGGAGTCGCCCAGTCATGGTACTGCACGCTGCCCCCGAACTCGATCCGGAGCTGGTCCGACCTTCGAGACGCCCTCCGAGCAAACTTCAAGGGAGTCGACTCCGAACTCATCAATAGCACAGAGCTGCTGAACGTGGTGCAGAAGCCAAACGAGCCCCTACAAGAGTGGTGGCGGAGGTTTCTCCAAACCAAGGCCGAACCGAGGGGTCTCCGACCGAAAGGCCATCGATCATGGCAAGAGTCTCCTCAGATCCGCCCAGGTCCATGTCACTCAAAGATCGAGCGGAGGCAGCCGAAAACCCTAGCAGAGCTACATGAGATAATGGACAAGTACTGCAGAGCTGATAACAGCCACAAAGCAAAGATAGAGGCTTTCCGACCTCCGCCAAATCAGTACCAAGCACAACGACCACCACGCACAGACAACTACCCAAGACCGGAGGCCGTCAGAGTCGGCACCATCGCCAATAACCCCCCGCCAGAGCAAAAAACCCACCAACCACCCCCGAGGCAAAACTACCCACCAAGAACCCCCAGACCAAACCCAGACACCAACACGAGGCCTCCGCAAAAGCAACCCTACTGCCACTACTGCGGAGAGGGCAAAGGCCACTACACCAAACAATGCCCGTATTTCGCCAAGGGGAAAGAGGCGATGGACAGAGAGCTAGCTTCGCAAAACCCCCAGAGGCAAGTTAACCACACAAGGAAACCAGCAAGCACCCACTCCAACCACTACACTTTCACTCCCTTCGACTACGGAACCCCAGCACACCCAGGCTTCCACTACCCAGCTTTCCACACCAGCACCTTCAGCCAGCACCAGCCACGCTACTACCAGCAAGAGTACACAGTTTCACACCCCCCAGAGCCTCCGCAACCAAACTACCATAACCAAGCCCTACCACCTCCACCTCCGCTGCCCGCACCACCTTCGACCCAGCAACACCCAGTCAAGCAAGAAATCCAGACAATTGTCAGCAAGCCCAACTCATCCTACGGAGTCATCCTCGCTATCACGGGAGGCTCCAACGAAGACCACGGCAACAAACGACAGCGAAAGGAGCACTATCGGAGGGTCCATCATGTCGGTGCGGAGGGGCCCCACAGAAACAGCCGCTGGTCACATATCCCGATCACCTTCAACGCCAGCGACATGAAGCTCAGAGATTACCCTCACACCGATGCAATGGTCATTGACACCAACATCGGAGGCTGGACGGTTACCAGAATCCTAGTAGACACGGGCAGCTCCGCAGACATCTTGTTCGCATCCACCTTCGATAAGATGGGCCTCGACAGGAACATGCTCCAACCAGCAGGCAACCCCCTCTTCGGCTTCGGAGGCCGGCAAGTAGGGACCATCGGAAAAATCACCCTACCAGTCTCCTTCGGGAAAGAACCCATCCACCGATCAGAAAACATCACCTTCGACGTGGTGGACATGTACTACAGCTACAACGCCATCTTCGGTCGGGGAGTCACCAACACGTTCGACGCGGTCCTCCACCCAAGCTATCTTTGCATGAAGATGCCCTCCGTCGGCGGCATAATTGCCGTGTTCGGAGACCAGACCGCAGCCAGAAACGCGGAGGGGGCCGTCGCACCAGGGCAACGCAACGTCCACAACCTCGAACATGAACCGGAGAGGCAAGAGAGACAGCCAGAAAGCGACGCGGAGCCTCCCCCGCGTGCACTACCAGCAGAAGAAACGAAGAAAGTTAGGCTTTTCAGTTTTGACCCCAACAGAGAAGTAACCATATCTGCACTACTGGACCAGACCTCCGAAGCAGAGCTCCTGCAGTGCCTCCGCGAGAACTCCGACGTATTCGCCTGGTCTGCGAGTGATTTACAGGGTGTCAGCCGAGATCTCATCGAGCACCACCTCAACATAAGGCCCGACGCAACCCCCATAAAGCAGAAGCTCCGCAAGATGTCAGATGAGAGGAGAATAGCAAGAAGTGAAGTGAATCGCCTTCTCGATGCGGAGGTCATTCGCTTCGGTCAAGTACCCCACTTGGTTATCCAACGCCGTCATGGTGAAGAACGCAAGCCTCGTAAGAAAGACGCAGCCGAGCCCGCCGATGGAGGATGTGTGTAGACTTCACCCGCCTCAACAAAGCATGCCCGAAGGATGACTTCCCGCTCCCTCAAATCGCTCCCGGGTCGACGCGGCCGCGGGGTGCGAGAGATTATCGCTCTTGGATTGTTTCTCCGGTATCACCAAACGGATGAATCAAAGCGCACGAGGAAAAGACCAGCCTTCATAACCCCTTCGAACCCACGCTTCGTAAGAATGGCCGAGGGCCTCCGCAACGCCGGCTCATCCTTCGCACGTATGACGAGGTGTTCAGGGATGATAGTGCCATCTCGGCCTATGTTGATGACTTGGTAATCCGGAGTAAGCTAAAGGAAGACCACATAACGGACCTCCAAAGGACCTTTCGTCAAACCAGCGGGGCTAGGCTCAAGCTCAACCCCACCAAGTGTGTATTTAGAGTAAGCAAGGGCAAGTTACTAGGCTGCCTGTGATCAGTCAAGGGAATCGAGGCCAACCCTTCAAGATCGCAGCAATCACCGCAATGGAGCCTCAAGAATAGAAAGTCGGTCCGTAGACTAGCGGGACGCCTCGCCGCCCGAAAGTGTTCATCTCCGTGTCACCGAGCGGGGTTACCGTTCTTCCAAACTTTGAAGGAAATGCACCCTGCTCGGTTGGGGGCCTCCGCAACAAGAAGCCTTCGAAGACCTCAAGCAAAGGCCTCAAGAACCTTACCACCCTCGCCACCTGTAACCCGGCGAAGGGCTCCTCCTCTATGTCGCCGCATCCCCCCACGCCGTCGGCCGCAGTGCTCATCAAAGAGGTAAACGACGGGCACCGCCCCAAGCAGGTCCCCATCTACTACGCCTCCGAAACCCTCGAAGGGCCAAAGCTAAATTACACAGAGCCGAAAAGGTAGCATACGCAGCGGGTCATGGCAAACAAGCAAGCACAAGCACTACTTCCAAGCACATGAGATCACCATACCTTCGAAGTTTTCCCTCGACAACATATTCGGGGAACCCAGAGTCCGTGGGCAGAATAGCGAAGTGGGCGACCGAGATCGGAGACCATGCAATCAGGTTCGTCGGCGTAACAGCCCATCAAGTCCCAGTGCCCGCAGATTTCTTCGCTGGACCGACCCCCGACACATTCAACCAGCAGCGAATCTTGACCCGGTGTGGACAAAGACACACGACGGAGCCCGGGAGCCCGCGGAGCCGGCATCGCAGCCCATTATCACCTCACCCTCCGAGTCAAGCCGAGATATGCGGCCAGGCTAGAGTTCCAAGTGCACAAACAATACAGCAGAATCACGAAGCGGTGCTGCTGCACTTAACAAGCTCCGAGCAATGTCAGCGGAGGGCCATCATCAAGACCGACTCGAGGTAGTCTCGAAGCAGGCCGAAGGACAACAGGCTGTGCACCCGTAACTGTAAGTATCCGGCACGGTTAAGAAAGACGGAGGCCTTCTTCCTCGGGGTCACAACCAAGACCATATCCGGGCAGGGATAACGGCGAAGCCGACGAGCTTGCGTCGCCGCCCGAGCGGAGCCGCTACCACGGGACGTGTTCTTCGAAGTGCTTCACAGCCTCGCGGTCCAGAGAAACGACCCACCTCCGAAATCGGTGGCGCCATCCACGGCCAAGATTGAGAGCACCGATCATAGCATTCATAAAGGGCCTCTTCGAGCCACGCCTAGGGAAGAACAAAAGAGGGTTGGAGCGAGAAGGTCCGAGGCTACCGTTTAGTTGACAACAAGCCGTACAAAGCATCCGTAACCGCCCCATGGCTCAAGTGCATATCTACCGGCGAGGCCGCGCCATCCTAGCGGAGGTCCATGAAGGCATCTGCGGCTCGCACAATGGCCCCAGAGCACTAGTGGGAAAGGTGTTCAGGCAAGGCTTCTACCGACCACCGCACTCAACGACGCTTGCTGCACTGGTCGCACCTTTGCGAAGGATGCCACCGACAAAGACACCACTCCAACAGGCCAGGGGCTCCGACAACCCTCATCTGTCCCACCTGGCCCCTTCAGCGATGGGCGATAGACCTTATCGGACCAATGCCGCCGGCTCCGGGGAACCTCCGCTATGCAGTAGTGGCAGTCGAATACTTCACCAAATGGATCGAAGCCCGCCCTCTCGCAAGCATAACCTCTCACTCGGTACAAAAGTTCTTCTGGCAGCAGATCGTCTGTCGCTTCGGAACCCCGCGGAGCATAACAGTCGATAATGGCACTCAGTTCGATTAGCGAAGGCTTCAAGCAGTTCTGCCATCAAATAGGCACTAAAATACACTTCGCCTCCGTAAGGCACCCCCAATCTAACGGGCTCGTGGAAAGAGCCAACGGCATAATCTTGCAGGGTATCAGCGCGAAGGTCCACGCGAAGCCAAGAGGAAAATGGGCGGAGGAGCTCACTCCGGTGGTGTGGTCACACAACACCTCCGAGTCGTGGCGACCAAATTCACGCCCTTCAAGCTATTGTTCGAGAAGAAGCCGTCCTCCCGTAAGAACTAAAGCATGCATCGCCAAAGGTCACCAAGCAAGCCCCCCCGTAAGAAGAGGCACTCGCGAAGGACCTCCTCGAAGAAACAAGAAACATGGCCGCCCTCAACCTCCGCAAGATACCAAGAAGAAACCACAAGATGGAGAAACAAGAAGCTCGGCCTCCGCACGATCTCCGTCGGAGACTTTGTACTAATCGGGAAGCGTAACGCGATGATGGTCGGCAAGTTCGTTGCCAAATGGGCGTGCCCATACCTAGTCACCAACAATACAAGACCCGGCTCCTTCCACTGCAAGACCTCGAAGGCCACGACCTCCCCACACATGGAACGCCGACGACCTCCCGTAAGTACTACCCCTAGCGGTGCAATGTACCGTGCACTCGCGAGTTGTAGGGGCACTACCCGTTTTTACCGTTTCAATTTTTTTCTTTCTAAAGTTAAGATTGTGAACAATCCAGGCTGCACTTTTTTTCCTTGCGAAGGGGCGCAAGGTTTTTAACGAGGCAGTACCAATATCTAATATATGCGAGGCTAGTTACCCCATATCGGAGAAAGGTGCAACGCAGTATAGCACTGAAAGGGGCTGGCTAGTGTCATCCAGCCCTCATCGCGAAAGTAACTGGGATTGCCCCGCCGGGGAGCAGCGGGGCCGCACCCCCGCCGGGTCAAACCATCAAAAAAACACCCCTATTCTAAATTATGCCAAGTCGGGCACCCCGCACCTCCGCCTGGGGGCTCGCAATGAAGACGCCCCGCGCTCCGAGTATGAGACCCACGGAGGCGCACCCTCGGCGCCCGGCACCTCCGCCGGGGGCTCGCAATGAAGACGCCCTTATTCTAAATTATGAGACCCGCGAGGCGCACCTCGGCACCGCCCGCACCTCCGCCGGGGGCTCGCAATGAAGACGCCCGCGCCTCCGAGTATGAGACCCGCGAGGCGCACCAAAAGTCGGGGCGCCCCGGCACCTCCGCCGGGGGGCTCGCATTGAAGACGCCCCGCGCTCTCCGAGTATGAGATCCGCGGAGGCGCACAAAGTCGGGGGCCCCGCATCTCCGCCGGGGGCTCGCAATGAAGACGCCCGCGCTCCCCGAGTATGAGAGACGCCGGAGGCGCACAACAGCTTGGGCGCCCGGCACCTCCGCCGGGGGCTCGCAATGTGCACATCCGACACCCTTCGACATCCGGGCCCCGTAAGGGCACAACAAAAATCGGAGACCCCGGGCACCTTCGCCCGGGCTCAACGTCAAAAACACCACCACCTACCAAGGACAAGACCTCCGCCCGACAGCCTTAACTCCCACCACCGTTTTAAGACACCACCCACCAAGAAAAAGGCCTCCGCCTGCACAGCCTTAACTACACCACCCACCAAGGACAAGACCTTCGCCGTGCAGCCTCGACTCCCATCACGCCCCAAGACACCACCTACCTAAGGCATGACCTCCGTCGCACAAATCATAACCACAAGAAGCACTTATGACATCCACCTAACATCAAAACCGCACCCTCGGGAGCATCCCTCAGAGCACTATAAAACCAAACATACCCCCCCTCACAAGTCCCGTGTTAGGAAGAAAATAGCCATCACCCACACACACCACCATGCCACCACCCCGAGCCAAACCCCCGGTCCTATAGAGCGGATGCCGGGATACCCCGAAAAACCCCGGCCTCCTAAACCAAATAAGGCACCACAATGGAAAATGTAAACCGGATCCCACCCCCCTAGGTAGATCTTGGCGCGCAATGAAGAGCAACAAATAAGAACAAGCGCCCCCGAGGCCGCGAAACCCCAAACCTCCGCAAACCAACAAAGACCAAATGGAGACAAACTAGAGCATTTCGGTCCCCCACAACCACCTACGCTAGCCGCCCAGAGCACCTCGCAAAAGCTCAAGGAACCCTCGCACGTAACGCGGCCAACCCGAGCAAAGACTCCTCGCGAAGGAGATACCACAATGGAGAATGTAACATTCTCCTATGGGCAACTCCACCAAAGGAATCAAAGTTCCGAGGGGGGGAAGGGCGCGAACACGAACGCGAGAAGGTGGAGCAACTGCGACAACCCGCACCACCGCGACTCAACCAGATAGGCCGGAGCAAGCCGTAGGAACTCGCCCACCAAAGCCACCTCCGCAAGAGTTCCACTCGCGCCGTGGACCGCCCTCACCCAAGTCTCTCGGACGATGAGTCGCTGGTTCGCAAAAATCCAAGGGCCCACCCCCCACAACAATCGCAGAAGCTTCAACAGGAACCCCAGAGCCCAAGAAGGACCCTCCGCGACCCAAAAGAACTTTGTAAAAAAAATCAAGCAATAAAAAGTAACGAGTACCATTCGTCAAGCAAACCTTCGCAAGAAACGCGCGAGTCTCGCAGACTAAGGAAAATAGGGGACGCCATTTGTTTCACACGGCTCGCCTTTCGCGAACGCAGCCTCGCAGACTAAGGAAAATAGGGGACGCCATTGCTTTCACACGGCTACCTTCGCAACGCACGAGCCTCGCACTAAGAAAAATAGGGGACCTTGTTTTTTTTTTCACACGGCTACCTTCGCAACGCGCGAGCCTCGCACTAAGGAAAATAGGGGACGCCGCTGTGTCATGTGGCTACCTTCGCAACGCGCGAGCCTCGCACTAAGGAAAATAGGGGGACGCCATTTGTTTCACGCGGCTACCTCCGAAACGCACAAATCCCGCTCAACACTTGAAACAAACATAAAAATTACTCTTCGCAAACACATCATACATTCATTACATAACAAGAAAAGTTACATAGCCCTTCGCGGCCACAAAAGTCCTTGAGCCTCCGCGCAAGACACGCCCTCGCCTACGCCAGAGGTTACAAACCCCGCAAGATGGCCTTGACTAACACCTTCGCAACACGCTCGACAAACTCCTACATCCACCACCTCCACCAACGGCTCACCAACGTAATCGCACGGCCCCGGTATCAATGGCTCGACGGAACAAGTGGAAGATCACCGCTCAAGACTCGATGCCGGTACACCCTCCGCATGTCGCCCACTCGAAGCCCACCTCCTCCCCGCTGAACAACAACTCGGCCTCCGCGGTCGACCCAACAAGCCGCATGGCCAAGTGCGATAGCAAATGACCTCATCGCCCTCAATATCATCTTCCACCATAGCCACGCCTGGGCCGGCCCCGAAGAGAACTTCGCTCCACTTGACATTCGTCAAGTCATGAGACCGCCTTGAAGGCCTCCGGCTCGATTGGCTATGTCATACTTCCGAACCCCGCCCCACCAAAACCGCTCGAAGGGTAGCCTAGGGAACCGCCGCATGGCATGAACCCAAGTCTCCCCGAAATGAACACATCCCTGGCGATTCATCATCAGCCGAACCACATTAAGTACCCTCCGCCGCGGGCCCCCGGTACCTACGCGGCCAACACAATCATTAAGCACCGTTAGCCCCAACCCCAACAAGACCCAAATGCGAAGGTAAACGAACCCAACGGAAGTACACAACGATCGAGAACGGGAAATAGCGAAGCTACCAATCCATCAATTAACTTTTAAAAAGCACGAAGGCCAAGAGTTTGACAACGCACGAATAACAGATCTAAGATGAACAGACTAAGGACAGTTTAAGAAGCCCTACACCACCCCTCGCCGAGGCCGCAGGGCGGCGGCGGCCGGGAGGAGTCGTCGAAGGCTCGGTGGGGGTCGGCACGGTCTCCAAGGCCGGGCACCGCGGAGTGAGGCAGAGGCGTCGACCAGCGAAGCGCGAGGAGTCGAGGTAACGGCGCCGCGGGCGCTGCGGAGGCCGGAGCAGCGGTCATCCCTTCAGCTCGCGGCGGAGGTACCAGAGTCGCCCAGAGCGACCCGGGCACCCTCAACTCGTCCGGCGCCCTGGACCCCCTTCCGGAGCACACTGGAGCCCCCCGCCCGGAGCAGCGGCAAGCAGCGACCTATAACACCAAACCAAAGACGTAAGACACTAAAGTAAAAACAAACAGACAAGCAAAGGAAGCAAACAAGCAAAGGTAGCCAAGAAAGTAACCAACCTTTCCCGGCAAGATCAGCCTTCACAAAGTCTAGAGCTAGCTCCCGCCCGCCCCTCGCACTGCTAAGCGCTTGATGAAGGCGGTCGTGGAAGCGCCACGTCCCGCTCCTCGGCGAGGCCCCGACCGTCGAGGGCTAGGAAGTGAGCGGCCCGGTCCTGACGGCTCCCCGATGCGCGCACCCGGATGGCGGAGGGCCCCCCGAAGGCGACGGCAGCCAGAGCTCCGGTCCAAGTCCCGCCCGCCGCAGCCACCACCTTCGACAACTCCCCCCACCTCCCGGCCGCATCTAGGCGCCCAACAAGGGGTGGGGTCCGTTCGCAGCAACCGAAGGAGCGCCCCCGACTCCACCCAGAACGCAGCCGAGCGCCGCCTTGAAGGCCTCCGCCTCCAGATACCCAAGACGCCAAGATCATTGAGCCGCCGGCCATCACCTCCGCCCCCCGCCCGCGGGCCTCCCGCGCCTCCGCGCCTCCCGCCGGAGAACCTTCGCCCCTCCTGAGGTCCGCCACCTCCCTCCGAAGGCGCCGCCTCGGTGGCCTCCTCTTTTGGGCCTCCCGACGGCTTTCCTTAAGCTCGTCGGTGACCTTCCACATGGCGCCCTCGTGGATCGACGGCTGCCCCAACCTTCGCGGATGGCCGCCCCCCCGAGGATAGCACCGTAAGCTCCGCCTGCCTTAACCTTGATATCTTCGTGGATAGCGCGGGAGGGGGCGGTTCGCCACGTGCATCTCGCCCCCAGCGCACCCGGCCGAAGACGCCACCAATGAGCCTCTCGTCAACCTCCGAGCCGGGCAAAAGAGGGTATCACGGAGGTCCGCGCCCGTGTGCAGCTTCCACATCAACATCGCCGATGCCGATGGATTTCGCGACATAAGGCAGCGCCGAGGGGCCTCCGCTCCCCCACGCCGCCTTGCCGCTGCCAGGGGGCCTCGGCGGCCATCCACACCGCGCCCCCGCCCACACATGGCACCGCCGGAGGGGCGGGCGGAGGTGTGCTAGCACAAGGGCCATGGCGGACCGCGCCGCATCGCCACCGGCCGCCATCGCCCCGCCGACTTCCTCCTCCTCTTCCTGAGGGGCCCGCCATCCCGGCCCCCTCCTCCTCAAGCCCCTCATAGTCGGAGCCGCCGTTGGAGCCCTCCTCCGCCGGCCCTCGGCCACCTCTCGCGTGCCTTTCGCCCTCGCCCTCATCGCCGAAATGAGAAAGCAACAGGTCCGCCACTCGAGACCCGCCGGCCCCGAAGAACCCGCCTCCGAGCGGTGGGGGGTGGGCGAGGGACGAGCGCCCCCGCCGCCGGGGGGCTCGGAGGCGCGGCCGCGCGCCATCGCCTTGCGGACCCGCGCTTCTTCCCCGTCCATGGCGTTTGCCGCCGCCCTGGCCGGCTCGGGCCACCCCTCGTGACTCGACCCGCAGGTCGAAGACCCGCTTACCTACGGGCGGTCGGCGAGGCAGCGCGGATCCGCCGGATCTCAAGACTCCAACTTTCGATGAGAGTTGGGAGCAGGCGTGGCCTCCACCATCACCCCCGGCGAACTCCCCCCCTTATCACCCTTCGCCGCCTCATGCGCCTCGGGCCACACCTTCTCGAGGTCAATCTCACGCCTTCAGCCCCTTAGGGGCGTCCGCCGAGTCTCGCAACCTCAACGGAGGGCACCCCGCCCACAAAGACTCCACTGCGGCGCCGCGAACTCCTCCACCAAGTCCCACGCACGGACGTGGCGACATGGCGCGAAGGGCGCCCAGCCTCCCGTGTCACCTCCCCGCCTCTCATTGTGCTTCACCTTCGCAAGGTTGAGGGATCCGGATCACCGTAGAGCCCTCCGCTCCCCTCCAACCGGTAATAGAACCCCTCCGGCCCGATCCGCGCTCCACTTGTTGCGGGCCCGGGCAGAGCCTCCACCCCCGCCGCGAGGGATGAAGCCGCACACGCCGTGATCGGGCGCGGAACACCTCCTCCTCCGTCGCCCTAACGGTGCGCTGGCCGGCAGTGCACGGTGTGGGCCCGGCAAAGCCATCCACCGCCGGCTCACCCGACGGAGCCGCACGCCTGCACTTACGCCATAAGACGCTGGGAAGCACGACGCCGTGAGCCGATGGAAGCGAGGTTAAACCTCCTCCGCAACACCCCCCAACGAGCTCGCAAGACACGGGAAACTGGAGCCTCATGTGGAAGAACTCGAAGACGACGACCCGCTAAGCCGGGCGGGCACCGTCTCACCCTCCGAAGCACGGAAGCGCTTCTTGTGAAAGAACTCGTGCCCTTCCTCGAACTTTTTCGTGATTTGTCCATGCTCTTGCTCCGAGGGAACTCAAGCACTCGACTCCACACTTTTGGGCTTCATGGTCTCCTTGGTACGAGCCATCGAAGGATTCTCCGCAGCCAACGAAAGAGCTCTCCTCTCCGCTAAAAACAAAGAAGAGGACCTAGGGCATGAGCGGAGAAAGCGAGAGCGAGGAAGCAAAGAAGTTTAAAGCGAGAGCGTGAAAGCAAGATGAGAGCACAAACCCTAACCTCACCAACCGCACGTATTTATAGGCCAGTGGCACGGGGGGGAGGACGCACCGGCGAACCCCCGAAGATCGCGACCCGATCCCAAAACACGCAAAGCCCTCCGATCCGCCCCCACGGGCAAACGAACGGCATCCGTATTCCCCTAAACAAACACGCCCACCTCGATCCGCGCCACTCTCAAACCAACTAACAAAGATCCGTCCAAGAACGACCAAACCCTAGCACGCTGGGAGCAAAGAAAAAGGCCGAGGCCCACCTCCGCGAGGCCCATGAGCACGGGGACGCCGCCGGCAAGGGCCCATGGGGTGGCGGTGCACGCCACACACACGGACCTCCGAAGGACGTTTTTAGTCGCCCCCCCTGAGGGAAACTGCACCTTCGAGGGGTCGCCGCTGGGGAGGGCGACCCCGCCAGCCCGGCAGCTCAAGCAGCCTCACTACGGGGCCCAAGAACTAACCTCGTTAACCGGTTATGAAGTCTTGCAGATCAGGAAGCTGAGGACCCTCCGCGAATACGGAAATGGCGATGGCTCTTCTCCGTCAAGGGCGGCCCCTCCGAAGTGGGCGATCGGCCGTGAGCAAGGCGGTCCACTCTTGTGCGGCGGGGGGGGAACACCGCCGAGGGGACTCCCCAAGCAGCAAGGCCAAGCAAAAGAAAGGCCAGCCGAGGGGCCCTCCGAATCGCCCCCTCCGCCAGAGAGTGGGACCGGCGGCCGGCATGAGGAAACCCTACACCCCCGTGCGAGAAGAGGCCACATGTGTATTTCCCCGCATCGACCCTCAGACGGCTAGTTACAAGCTTGCCCTTGTGAGGGCCCGGGGCTTGGTGTGTGTTTTCCTACCTACCATGTACCAAATTGTAAATCCCCCTCCGACCCCTCAGATCCTATAAATACCCGGTACGGCACAAGGAAAGGGATCGATTGTTGGCCGCTTTAAGGGCCATTTACTGCTTTTACCGCATCCACGCCTCGCCCCACGCATCGTATTATCCCTCCTCCTTCGGGAGGCCCCTGACGCCTCCGACGCCCGACCCTCAAGAACTCCAAATGGCTGCCGGGGCAGACCGGAGGCCTCCCCGCTCCCGGTTTGTGTTCTCGACTCATCCCGTGGGAAGCCCCGCCCCCTTCCCGCCTCCTCCGAGAGCGAAAGCTAAGGGGGCGTGAGTGATCCCCACACGAACCTCTCATATAGAGAGGGGATATGGGGTTCCGTGATCCCTCACAAATACGCAAAACCGCAAAACGTATGTAACTCGGCCTTGATAGCAAAATGGACCTCGGGCAAGGCGGATGGACATTTGACATCATGGGAGTGGAATAACCGCTGCATCATCGCTGATTTTAGAGAATATGGTTAGCAAGCAATACCAGTTGCTACTCATGCGTTGGTGCGGAAACACTGCTCTTTTGCATTGCTTTAAACACGCCTAAAGAGGATGGATACAACACTGACAAAGTGGGCTCGAGCTCTTAGTACTGCTTCTAGACCACGTAGGCTATTCTAATAAGCTTCCTTACAAATCCAAATTTATAGCAAACATATCCAAAAGAACGAAGAAATAGTAATTTATATCAACACAAATGATGTGAATTGGTAGATCATGATTTTAGATAGAACAAGGAAAAAGAAACATATCATTTGGAGCTACAATGAGGGAGAAAAGCTTTTTACAAAATTTCACCATAGATTAAAAAGAGAAAACCTTCTGTTGATGTTGTTGAATTTTACTATTTTCATGTGTGTTTTCTAGCTAGAAACCATGAAGGTAATTCTATTTACCCTGATGGTTTATACAATAACTTATCAAAAAAATATGAAACCGCCAAGGTAATTCTATTTACCTTGATGATTTATGCAATTTCCTTGACGGGTATCTGTACTCACAGGTTACTTAGGAATTTCCCTACGGTTTATTTACTTGTCCTGTATGTTTTCTCAAAACTGTCAGGGAATTTCAAGTTTCCAGTAGTCTAACCTTGTCAAAAATAAGAAGAGGAAGAGGCAAAAGATAGAAGTTAATGATATAAGCACCCTCATTTATTTGTTTTTCTAGATTCATCACTGTGATTCACCACTGCGCGCCTACGCGTGAGACAGAATTGAAGGTTGCCCGAAGCCGTTACCTGTATCATCGAATCTAGGAAACAGGACGTGCCAAAACGATCGCCGAGGTCCGTCCATCGGTGGGCACAGACAGACACACCGTACTCCCTCCGTCCCTAAATTACGGTCGCTGGGGAGGTGGGCACAAAAACTAAGCGTGAGTGGGTCAAGACGGAAACACCCCCGCAATGATAATCATTGCATTCGATAGTGCTGAAGTGCTGAAATGCTGGGTCAAGGATGAAGCCGATGCTGCTGGGAATAAAATGAGTTTTTTATTTCTTTATTAGGCCGCAGTTTTGGGAGGCCGTGAAGGGTGGGGCTTGGTCCAACTGCATGCGGTGCTCTGTTCTGTGGTGGCGTAGGCCTGGCACAGCCTAGCGACTAGCGAACGACTGGTATTTTGAGACAAGTTACTGTCGCCCAAACGTCAGTAATTTAGGGATGGAGGGAGTACGTCGCTAGTGCAATGCAATACTGCGACCGCATGCAGGATGGAATTTTTGTTCCCACGCATGTCCAAACCGAGATACTGTATGCGTGCATGGAGGAGTACGCATGGAACACAAACACAAGCGCGGACGCAGGCAGGTGACGGTAGGTCCTCGTTATACACACACGATGACACGATCAGAGACGTACAGACGATCGATCAGTTGTTTGTAGGTATCTGCAATTCCAATTCTATACCTGTGATGCATATTTGCGAATAAAAACGTAAGCCTCGTGACATTTGCTGCGCACTACTCCACGTAAAACGTACACCAAGCATATGCATGTGACAGGAGTCAGCAGAGTGGAAGAAGCGTTTGCTTGCACGAGGACCAAGGTGACGACATATATTCACCCGTAGGGGTACGGTATGATTTGGGAGAGAGAGAGAGAGAGAGAGCCCGGTCATCTAAGCAGATTTGGATAGGATTTGCGATGGCAGGCTTGCAGCACATGTGAAAACATCCAAACAAAACATACTCCTACAGAATAAATATACTACCGTACTCCGTATACTTTGATATAGTACTACAAGTTATAATTGAAGTGGCGCTTCTAGTCATAACGTGGATAGTCCGTACGTCGTGCAGGAATTGGAATCTTTTTTCGGTGCTATTATTCCTACTACTAGGACCGGACCGGGGCCTCGATCTGGACCTGCTGACATTTGCATGGCCTGGGGCTGGTGCTGGCCTCCGTATACTACCGGCCGGCCGCTGGCCTCATTGCATTGGCAGACTTGGAATCCCAAGAAAAGGAAAGAGACGTGTTTCGTTCTTGGAGGATGAATTATTGCCCGTCTCTTGTCCTGCTTCGGCGCCGTCCTACTGGGCGATGACATGGCATACATGATACGTATTCATCGAGCGGGGAATATTGTAGGAGTAGAACGTCACGGGAGAGAGGAGGAAAAGAGGCCAAGATGCAGGAACTGTTGGCCCAAGTGATGCAGCATTGCGCGGCTAGGGTGCCAACCAAACCGTAACTTTTATTGCTTCTTTTACCTTTCTTTGTATTCTTATCTTATTAGATAGTGTCTGTTATTTGATACTTGACTTCAAAACGAGCTCAGCGAGTCAACGTACGTGCCTTTTGTCCACCTAGCCAGCTATGCACAACCAGAATTTTGAACTTCTAGTGTAAACTTCCCCTGCTAAATGTTTTTTTTTTTTTTTTTTGCGACGAGGAAAAATTCCATTAATACTAAAGCAAGTTACATCCTCTCATTACAAAAGTAAACCAAACTATTCTACCTTCATTGATGGGAGACAAGAAACATTGAAAAAGCCATAAATTCCACCATCTAGGATCATCATCCCAAACGGATATGCCACGGACACAAGCTCCGATCCGAACGAACAGGGCCATCTCACCATCCACCGCCGTCATCCTCATACCCATCACTTTTGTAAAAGAGGAATAAGTCGCTAAACCCACATGCGAACATGATGAAATTGGCGCCGCCGACACGCCGTCGAACTCATCGTTGTTGCCTTCACCCGATTCGCCATGAGAACACAAGTCCAACCGACATCCGGATAGATATCGTTGGAAAACTAAATCTCACTAGCCCATCGTCATGGCCGCGCAAAGAACCACAACGAGACAAAGGAAGGGCCGGAGTACCTTATTATCCATCAATGGTGATGTCTTCGTCTTGCCATCACCGCCGAGGAACGACATGCCGCATTGCTCCATCGATGATCTTGACGACGCCTTACGTCGTGGCCAATTTCTTCGATTGGATCTCCGGAGAAACTTTAAACCTTGAAGACTCGATCTACTAGAAAAACTTATTAAAAACGATGGATCCCCACTCCCTCTTGGCCCGGCGTGATGCCGAGAAGAAGGGAGGAGGACCGGCGGTGGTGGACGGCGGAGCCGGCGGGCGCACCCCTAGGGTTGGAGCGGCGGCGCGGCATCGTGCCACATTCTCATAACTAGTGGATCACTACTTAAAAAACACATGAGTAGTCTACCATTTTTGTAGTGATGTGCCGTAGAAGTGTGGAACGAGGAAGGGAGGAGGGCGTTCGATGAACCGTGCAAACTTTCAACAAAATAAAGTCAGAAACCCTTGGTGGTTACATGGTGTTCGTAGTGATCCATTGATTTTGATCATGTATATATGTATGATGTTCCCATAGAAAATACATACATTTTTTTTAATAAAATGTCAAAATGTATCTCTATTTTTTTAATTTTTTTGCTTATCGGCAAGGTGGCCCTAGGTTCCAAGTTTGTTACTCTAAACACTTGTCTAAAAAACTTTTCCAGGCACAAAACTTTCGTGTCATAACTTTTGGAGTTTGAAGAATCTAAGATATCCAAATCAACCAAGCAAACTAACTAAACATTTCCGACGGCATAACAATAAAGCTGACTAAAACATTCAAAATTGGAGATATACTAACCTGAAATTTATGATCTTTATGAATCTTCAAAGCTTATGAAAATAGCTACAAGTTTCATGTAGGCTTAAGATTCTAGGCTTAAGATATCGTAAAATTGAATGCAACTAATAAAAATATCTATGAATTTGATAGCATAGCTAGCTATCAAGTCTACTACTAAAATATAGTTATTCTATGATTTTTAGCACATAAGAATATCCTTAAACAACACATAAACAACAATGACACACAATCTAAAAAAAACAACATGGCTTAGTTACAAGATTAGGACCCTGACCTAGTCATCTAATCAAACTAATTCACCAAACTCTAGCATAGATTTCCATAAAAACTATGGGGAAAACGAGATCTTACCACAGTGAGTATCACGAAGATTCATAATGATTGGCCTTCCGTTCTGCCTTCTTTCTTGTAGCGATCCCCGCCGTGACACCTCTCATCAATTTGATCGACTCAACGTACTATGCGGGACTGTGAAGAACAGCGAGGGAAAGCATGGAATTGAGGAAAAACGGAAAGTGAAGAAGATTCTAACCAAATTTGGTGCGTCAAGAATATGCTCTCTATGTTCTTTGAATGTGTGATGCCAAAAATTAATAATTACGAGTATATGTGTATGCCGAAATACTTAGATTTATGACATAAAAACGGTACATGAGCCTTCTTCAAAAACAAAACTTGCAAATCATTGTGTTTTCCTAACAATTTTTTTAAGAAGACAGAGAAACCATGGTGAAATTAAAAAATATTGAACAGACTACGCCCCAATGTCCAAAAAGTAATTAAGAGAAATGCTGGAGTGGGTATAAAGTTCATAACGATTGAATCTATCCTAAATAGCTAGGGTCGTAGTGCAATTTAATTTCATATACATACTAGCAGGATCAGGATCAGTGAGTCACTTCATTAGCAGCATCAACAAGAGTACTTAGCGGAGTGCAAGTAGGACTACAATATCCCTCTTTGCGTGCATGGCTTCCAGATGGCAACTGGTCTCCTGCGACTTTAGTCCAAAAGAGTTTCCCACAACTCCTCTTGCACACATGAATGATTCTTTGAAATTTTTTTGGTCATTTCTGAATTTCTTATTGGGCGAAGCCCATTCAAATTCCAACACTTGTGACATAAACGTTACTACTAGAGCCTTCTTAATAAACAGAAGAAAAAAAAAACAGAAAGAGAAATCATGGTAAAACAAGGAAAAAAAAACATTGGAAGCGGCTAGGCCCATATCCAAAAAGTAAAAGATAACTGATTCCTCGATCGAGTGGGTATAAATAAAAGTTTGATAATGACCGAATCTATCCTAAATTGCTAGGGCCCTAATGCAGTTTAATTTCATATACAAACTAGTAGGATCAGTAAATGACTTCATTACCAGCATCAACAATAGTATTTAGCAGACTGCAAAGCAGGCCTAGTATATCCCTCTTTGCGTGCATGTCTTCCAGAAGGCAAGTGATCTCCTCCGGCTTTACTCCAAAAAGGGAGCAGCATCAAGCTCACCTATACTCCTAATTGTACTCCATAAAACCTCTGCTGCAGTTTCAGGCTTTCAGTATTGGTTAGCCTGAGCGAGGCATGTGGGCCGTACGGCCACACACACTTAGATTATGTGGTGGTGCCATCTTTTTAGACACTGAGAGATGTCCCTTGTGCTTGCGTGATTAGTTTTTGTCCTAAAGCTGGGAGCAGCTTGTATTAGCTCAATAATTGCACGGGGTTGCCTGTTTATCCTTTTTATAAGACACCAGGCAGGCTTGTCCACCCTAGCTTTAGTAGTGTGTTACTGTTACCACCAGCAGGGTCTCTCTTGATGCCGGTAGCTTGTGCAGTTGTACTGGCACTACTCAGTACAACTTGTTTATGCTGCAGGTATGTGTACTCTTATGGTTGGACACCTGAAAATGCTGCTCTTTTGGTTAGTTTGGATTTGAAGTTGCAACCTTCGGAAGGAAACAAAGGCTATGCTCGTGTAGAATGGTACAGCTGAACCCTCTTGCATACTATTACAGGTGAACAAATGTCATGTTTCTTCTTTATGGTTGTGTGGACAAGGCTGAATGTGGAAAGGAAGCTGCTGGAATCTTGGAATATCTTGGTGTTTGCATTTGCAATAATAATGCTTTCTTACTGAAAATTTGCTAGACAGTGAGGACGGAGCTTACTGTAGCTAAAAGCCACCTCTCTCTCTTCAACAATCAATCAGTCACTCAGTCAATCAGCCTTGTAAGAGAGAGAGAGAGAGAGAGAGAGATGCTCAATGGACAAGACCTTTGGGCAAGAAAACAAAGATGTGGGGGCTCAAATATACCAGACAGAAGCCTCATGGCTCCCCTGAATGTCGCTCCGGGGATAACAACAGACACTTGCGTCCATCTGCAAACCGTAATTAGCGCAGGCTCACATGCCACTGCCTGTGCCTGTGCCCTCTGCCCTCTGGGTTACTTGTTCATAATGTATCGTTCTATGTGCAACATTCTTTTTACTGATGAATTTCATGAAATTATTTCAGAGTTTTCTTCATTTTATGCCTTAGAAAATTTTATTAAAATACTAGTTTAACCCAACTGAAATCAAGAAGGGTTAAATCAAGCAAATCTACCACTGTTGAAACATATATATAGTCATATTTGATCATCAGTTTGTACTGTTATCATCTTATAGGTATATCGTATAATGACTTCACCTATGATTATCAGTATTTTTTTTTTTGTTTGTATAGGCCGTTTCCTGTTTGCTGATCAATAGGGGGCCCTGAACAGTTAGGCCACGTGAGCACACTCTGTGTGTTGAAGGGCGTGCCTTCACATGGACAAAAAGCACAGCACAGTTGCTTCACCCCACAATTTTGGCCAATCTTTCGGTGGCATGCAGCTAATTAAATACACTACTAGTAAAAATGTGTTTGCAGACTCTAAGGCAAGTGACACAAATGTACAAGTACCAACACACATTCACAGGAAGCATCAGGATGGAGAGATCATAACAGGCAGCCAATGCATTTTCATCTTTTCATAAAAAAAGAAAAAGAAATAGGGTGGTCACTGCACCTGTTGTATACACTACTAGCACAAGTCTACTGTATGTAATTGTACCAGCAGCAATATATTCCAATCTGTTGTGGCTGTGAATACACAGGAATGATTTTGTTCATAAAAGAAACTATTGAAGGAATTGAAGGAAACAATTAATTGGTCACCTTGACTTGTTGCTTGTGAATCATGACACTGACTAGTGGGGACCACCAATTCTGCTCGAGGCAGCAGGATAAACAAAAGCGCCACTGTGGAAGCCCTAGCTAAAAAGCCTACTTTCTGTAATGCACCAAAGGCTTTTTGCCCCCTTGGGTCCATCTTGTCCCTCTCCGTTCTCTCTCCCTCTCTCTCATGTCATGTGACCCTCTAAACAATTCATGTAGTTTTTTATTTTTCCAATGTACTAGTAACTAAAATAATGTTTGGTCACTGGTGGATCAGTGTGTACACAGGTGCTAAGTATTTTTTTTTTTACTGACAGAACAGAAAAAAAATGTTTGTGAAAGGCAATGTTCATCCGTTGTGAAAAAGGGGCTACGTGAACACTTCTACCACACTTGAATTCTTTGCTACTTTCTTTGCTTCTACCTACTATTTTGTCACTGTCTTGTTTGTCAAATTACGCATAATATTCCGGCTAATCTTCTGACCGTTGCTCACAAGAAACTACTATGGCAGTCAGTACATTTATGCTCACAATCTCTAAGCACATGCAGAAGTGAAATCTGAAGTCTTGTCAATTGGCATTCATGGTGTCTGCTGAAACAAATCGACTTTCAGAAAATAAACACAGTTAAACAACTGCCGTCCCAACCTTAATCCTGTCTGATAACAAAGCGTACCTTTTATCCCCTTTTCCCCTGCTATATATACTCCATTCCACCCAGTGCTCCAACAACTCCAAGCAGAGGCCTCTCCCTCCCCTCCCTGCATCTGCCACTACCACTCTCTCCCTCACTCTCCTCCTCCCTCTGAATCATTCATCTTTTGACAATAGTTTTGTGCTCTCAAGGCAAAAGAGCACACTTGACTCTTGCTCTCCTCTCTCTCTCCCTCCCTCAACCTCCAGTCACCCACACACTCTCTGTCCATTGGACTGGAGGCATGGCCATGCCATTGCTAGCTCCGGTGCCGGCGGTGAGCTCCTCCAGCAGCAGGCCATTATTGGCGCTGGTGCTGGTACTCGTCGCGGCCGTGCTGTGCCGTTTGGGTTCTTGCGTCGACGGAGCTACCGCTGCCGCGGCGGACAGGATCAGGCGGCTGCCCGGACAGCCGGAGGTGAGCTTCGGCCAGTACTCCGGCTACGTCGGCGTGGACAACGCCGGCGGCAAGCGGGCCCTGTTCTACTACTTCGTGGAGGCCGACGTCGACCCGGCCTCCAAGCCTCTCGTCCTCTGGCTCAATGGCGGTGAGTTCTGTTCTGCTCTGACTGAAACAACCTGGATGCATTGCAGAGCCTGGTCTTGCATTTTTTTTTTCTCATTTTCTTGAAGTTTTTTCTGAATCCTCGATCCAAGTTTTTGTCATCTACTCGTGTCCACTCTTGCTCTTTCTGAGATTCCTTGGTTGTGTAGGGCCTGGGTGCTCGTCGCTGGGTGTAGGGGCCTTCTCAGAGAATGGACCGTTCAGGCCTAGTGGGCAGGTGCTCGTGAAGAATGAATACAGCTGGAACAAAGGTATGTCATGTGCCTGTGCGTGCCGACGACGTCCATGCGAGGCCATGAGTGCCATCATCCCTTTTTCATTCCACACTGCAAGAATTCAAAAGCTCTGGATTGCATTGCTTGCTGCCCATTACAATTCAGTTCTTGACCCTTCCACCTCTTTGCAAGTAATGCTGTTTGTTGCTGAAAACACTAAAAAATTGCAGAGGCCAATGTGATATACCTGGAGACACCGGCTGGTGTTGGCTACTCCTACTCTGCTGATGCTGCTTACTACCAGGGCGTGGATGACAGGATGACAGGTATTCACTGAAATGCTGATGAATCTTCTTCTATATATGCTTGAGCTTGACTAGAAATTACTGTTCATCAGTTCATGCCCTTGCTCACACACATCATTATAATAAGCAATTTTGTGCCCTTACCTGTTTGTTGGAGCAATCAGCAAAGAAAAAAAAAAAGCAGCAATTTTTTGTGCCGGAGAAAAAATGCTGTGCTAGTAGTAGTAGAGGGGGTATGGGTATGGCATGCTCTGTCTTTTTGTTTGGGTGGTAACAGTAGCGGTGCTTGTGGCTGGGAGTGATGATGAGCTCTTCTAACTTTTCCCCCTCTCCATCCATGGCTGCACGTCTGGGTGGACCAATGAAGCCATGGACAACATGGTGTTCCTGCAAAGGTGGCTCCAAAAGTTCCCACAGTACAAGGGCAGGGACCTCTACATCGCCGGAGAGAGCTACGCAGGTATATACAATACAGCTACATGTCATTCAGCTACCATCGTTTCTTGTTTATTCTTTTTTGCCTTTGGAATCGTTTCCTCTGTTGTCTTGATCAAGAAATATGCTGAGGCTGGCTCTGTTTCTGGGATTGCGATTCAGGGCACTACATTCCCCAGCTCGCGGAGGCCATGGTGGAGTTCAACAAGAAGGACAGGATCTTCAACCTCAAAGGCATCGCTGTAAGCTATCTGCAAATCTTCTGAACCTGAACCTGTATCTGCAAGTCTGCTGAACCTGAACCTGAACCTGAACCTCGATGTCCATGGATGAATCAGCTTGGCAACCCGGTGCTTGAATTCACGACGGACTTCAACTCCCGCGCCGAGTACTTCTGGTCTCACGGCCTCATCTCCGACGCCACGTACCGCGTCTTCACCTCCGTCTGCAACTACTCCCGCTACGTGAGCGAGTACTACGGCGGCTCGCTGTCGCCGCTGTGCGCCAGGGTGATGAACCAGGTGACGCGCGAGACCAGCCGCTTCGTCGACAAGTACGACGTCACGCTCGACGTCTGCCTCTCCTCCGTGCTCTCGCAGTCCAAGATCCTCTCGCCGCACGAGCAGGTCGGGCAGCCGATCGACGTGTGCGTGGAGGACGAGACGGTGAGGTACCTCAACCGCCGGGACGTGCAGGCGGCGCTGCACGCGAGGCTCGTCGGCGTCGACAAGTGGGCCGTCTGCAGCAGGTGCAAATGCAGTCGCTGTTTCAGGACATTGTTTGTTGTCGACGATTCTCTGTCTGAACATGATCACTAACATATAACAGCAATGTTTCGGTTCTGCTACAGTGTTCTCGAGTACGAGCTGCTCAACCTGCAGATCCCCACCATCAACATCGTCGGCTCGCTCGTCAAATCCGGCATCCGAGTGCTAGTTTACAGGTATAGTATTTTGGTGAAAAGATTTATTCAGATTCAAAGTGCTGTTTTTTTTTGTGTGTCGTGTTTGTCAACTTTCTTTGATTCAATCATGAAGTTCTAATAAGACTTCCAGAATAGATTAGAGGGAAGACTACATGATTTGCAAGAAAAAATGAACTAAGTACGTGTCCTAAATCGTCTTTGTACTTTTGGTCCTTTGGCGATTTGTACAAAAAAAAAAAAATGCCTGAACTTTGTGTCTAGTGGGGGCCTCTAGCCTCTGAAGCAGGAGGAAACATAAAGCTCAAGAACTAACTTCTCACAAACATTACTTGACAAGTACTTGCCATGGATCACTTTTTACATGATGCAAATTTGTACCTGAACCTTTTATGTTCCAAGGGTCCTCTCCTCAACCTTTTTTGGGGCAACATAAAGCTCTACAACCTGTTCGGCTGGCTGATGCTGTGAGAGAAAGTATGCTGGCTGGCCGATCTTTGTGAGAGAAAAGATTGGGCGGCTGGGCCGATCTTTGTGAGAGAAAATACTGTTGATTGGCTGGCTGATAAGCCAAGCGAACAGGGCTATGTTCTGATAACATTCAGCATTGTTTCCTGAAATGTTTCTGCAGCGGCGATCAGGACTCAGTGATCCCTCTCACGGGCAGTCGAACCCTGGTGCAGAACTTGGCGCACGACATGGGCCTCAAAACCACCACCCCGTACAGAGTCTGGTTCGAAGGGCAGCAGGTGACATTTCAGAACGTGGCCTTACCAATGCATCTACTAAACATCCTAAATTTCCTTATGTAATATGTTCCTTCTCCTTCTCCCTATATGCAGGTTGGAGGATGGACTCAGGTGTACGGTGGCGGCGCGCTGTCGTTTGCCACCATCAGGGGCGCCTCCCATGAGGCGCCCTTCTCTCAGCCGGAGCGGTCGCTCGTGCTCTTCAGAGCGTTCCTGCAGGGCCAGCCTCTACCTGAAACCTTCTCGTGATGATGAATGAATGTGTCTGATACAGCTCTTCTGAAAAGGAAGTCGCTGGTTCCTGAATGCAGCTCTTTCTGCAACTCTGGAAGGGGTGGGTTTTGCACTGGAGTAAACTGTAAGAAGGTGTTTGATGTATTTAATTTGCCTCCTGCTGATAGTGGTTTAGTAAGTTTGTTGGCGCGGTGGTAGGAGCGAGCGGGTGGCGCTGTTGAGGTCTGTGATCGATCTGTGTTTTTTCAGCTTCCATGGCTCGGCAATTGTCTAAAGAAGTGGAAGAAGAATTTGTCTCTCATCTGTCTCTGCTTGTGTTCATGTATGTATGTATATATTCTCCTAGTACTGCACACCATTGCACGTTCATCATTCATGGACATATGGAGGGAAAACTGAAAAAAACGAAGAAAACAAGTGATATAGCTGGGAAACCTGGGCATGTGATGCCCAAGAAATCTGGGCAAGCAATGATGCCCAAGAAAGCTGTGGGCGGCGCTATGAGAGCGACCGACCGAGATGAATGAATGAACACATCTGTAAATGCAACGAAACCATGAAGCAGCAAAAGCACCTGAAAGCGGTGGCACCATGAGAGTCCCCCGGCCCATCGATTCGATCACGTTCGGCTCGTACAGTCGACTCGATGGCTGATACAGCGGCGCCAGAGTGAGTGCGATCCGGTCCAGTGCAGTCCGTGTCCCTGATCCTAGGATAGGTTCCACCGTTTCAGACTTTGAGTGAAGATGATGTCCTCGGCCAGGCCATCAATTGTGGCATGGAAGGTGCCGGCCGGGACGGACGGACGGACGGACGGATGGATGGATGGAAGAGCTGGGCATGTGATGGCACTGATGGCCGTCTTTCTACGCTGCCTCTGAATCGGGAGCATTGCTTGAGACAATGATGGCTGGCTATGTATGAGGTTTGTTTTACAGCGAGATGGATGATGTTTCAGGAGTAAAGGGAACTACAGCAGTGCAGAGCAGAGGAGACGGGTCATGGTGGATCAGGACGGCCGGGTGTGTTTAGAGGCCAAAATTTTGGCCCAAATTCTGGAATTTTGGCACAAAATTCTGGAATTTTGGCGCTATAGCGAACTGAAAAGACTGTAGCACGTTTCATTTGTTAGTGGTAAATGTTATCCTACCATGCCGTAACTAGGCTCAAAAGAATCGTCTAGCAATGTACATCTAAACTGTGCATTTAGTTTTTTTATTTACCTAAATTTTATACTGGTCGGCAAACGTTTTTAGGTGCATTGAATGTTTCGATGTGACAGGATGTGATGGGAATGCAGGAAATTTTAGAGAAAAATTTGGGCTCTAAACACACCCCATGAACGCGATGGAGTCCACGCAAGAGCGCTATGGTGATTGAAAGTTTCAGCACATAGGGTGGGTGACAGACAGCGATGGATGAGTCGGCTCGTGAGTCGTGACGTGGATTGGGTGGCGACTGTCAAACAAGCTTGACAAGCCCCCCGTTATATTTAGCATTCAGCCCGAGGCCCGGTGGTATGGCTTGGAGCATGAAATTTCGGCCCGGCCCAAACACGGCCCGACACGGACAGCTTCGTGTCCGGGCCGGCCCGGTGCTCGCCTCAAGTCGCGTGCCTGGGCCAACCTCGAGGCATGCGAGCACGGCCCGCTCGATCCATGTGCAAAAGCATGGTTGAGGCCCGATGAGAAAGCAGGCCAGCAACCCAACAACAGCAAAGCCTAACTCACCTACTTCCCTTAACCCTAGCTCGTCGCCCTCACCCCCGGTCCCCACCCCGCTCACGCTTAGCGCTCACGCGCCTCCCGTGGCCCTCACCGGCACACCCACGGTACTCTAAAGCCACTACTCGCTCTCCTCGTCGAAGGCCTCTCCACAATCGTCGCCTCGCGCCACCTCCTCCTCGCATGGTGGATCGTGAGCGCGCGTGGCGCAAGCGGTAGTCGCCGCCTCTAGTGCCCCCTCCTCCACGCTCCGCGCGACGGCGCGAGCCGCCGCGACGACCGCAACGGTCCCTTCACGGCGCCAAGCCACGACGGCCTCCTCCCGATCTCATGCGGCAACGACGGCCTCGACAATCTTGCGGGCGGCGGACGGCGGCCTCCACGATCGCTTGGGCGGTGACCTCACGATCTTGCTTGGCGGCGACAATGACCTCTCTTCTCCTTCCCTTGGCGAAGAGGGTCACAGGCCGACACGACCTCCTTGGCGGCCGCGCTTATCGGGCTGGCCTGGCATGGAAAAGCGGCCCACGTGCGCCCGAGCCGGTGAGCAGGCACGGTGGCCTGTGGAGGCACGGCCCGGCGACACGCGGGTCGAACAGGCCCATGCCCCAGCCGGTCGTGCCTAGCATGGGCCCGTGCGGGCCGGCCCGTTGCTCATCTATAGCCCCGGTATGTGAATTTTATGTTTCTCGTTGATAACTGTTGCCTTCGTCGGAATGGCAAGTGTCTCCAAAAGCAGTCCATAGCGATTAAAGTATTTGTTGGACACTAGCTGAAGCATTGTGATTGTGTCCATAAGTCCGTCCATAGCTAAAATCAACCATAGCACTAAGGACCGCCCACAACCAATAAAAAGTTCTCTCTCTCTTGCCGTGTACCCGAAAGGCCGCCGCCCGAGACCTCTGTGCCGACGCCGAGGCCGCTCCAGCTATCCATGGCGTCTCGGAGAAGAGGTGAGTACAGAGGTAGCAATGAGCGGAGGTGGCACCATGTCGACATTGACATTGGAGGCGGCATATTGTTGCCTCACCCCACGTGGTGGCCATGCCAGGCATCCACGCGGCTTGTGATAGATCACCCGCCCGACAGTCCTCGCGGCTTGGAGGTCGCCGTGCCAGCGTGCCTTGGGAAGAAGCCGCGGCCTAGGCCTTCCATGCTCCCCATGTGAGATCGATTTCTATCCGATTTGGAAAAAGAGTCGATCTGCTTCCAAACCCAATCTGGACTGGAGAAGGAGGACAGATAGGTGGTGGTGGAGGGACCGACAGTGGGAGAGGAGGAAGAGGACGCCGGAAGCAATGACTATGTGCGGTATGCACAACATGGAGAGGCAGTCAGGAAGACAGACAAGGGGAATGAGAAGTCCATGGAAAGGGCGATTGATTTTTTTATATTTTTTATTTACTTGTCAAGCGGATCCCACATTATGTGTTTACATTGTGATGAAGCCGAGAAGGAGATAACTATAGCCACCTGACACTGGACAAAATTTAGTTGGGGAATTTTGCTGTAGGACACTGTGAAAGCGCGTATTTTGCTGGAACACACCGCAAACACACTCATTTGCCGAGTACCATTACAATTTTAAGGTCATTTGCTACAACACACCGCGTCTATTATTTTAATCATTTCTCAGTTTTGAGGAGAGAGAAGGCGAGAGAAATGTCTTATTTGCCCTCTTCTTCAACCTCCGCCTGTTCTTGAATATTTGCCGTGACACACTGCCTCCGTTTGTTCGTCCACCCGCGAGATCCGACTTGCTAGTCGATTGACATGCAGCGAGCGAGCAGTCGGGCGGCGCGAACCAGCGAGCGGCGACTGGGTGGCGTGCGCGGCGGCCGAACACTCGATTGACATGCAACAACATAGGATTCGGGTTGCATGCATGCATGCCCCATCACCCAACACCAGTGCCACTGCAACTGCCATGCATGACGCCACGCACGGTCGCACCAGGTCATGCTTGCTGTGCTGGCAGCAATCCTGGCATCGACGACTGTCTGTCGAGCCACAGCAGGGCATGCAGCAGCTAGTGGCACCTTACTCGGCCGCCGCGCACACGCCACCCAGTTGCCGCTGGTTCGTGCCACCCGACTGCCCGCTCGCCGGTTGCGGCTCGCTAGCCAGCCGCTGCATTCACCGGCTCCACTCGCCTCTGCCGTGCTCGCTGGCCGCGGGCTCGCCGTCTCCACGCGACCGCGCTCGCCGGCCACCGCAGTAGCCAGATCGCGCCGCCACGGGTGCCTGCTTGCGCGTCACGAGGCTGGGTCCAGGGGAGCACCGGAGCAGCAGCGGCCGGGTCAGGGCGCCCACTCGCGCCCTACCGGTGCCGCGCTCACGCGACCAGGCGTCGGCCGTTGAACGTGCGCGCCCGCGCAAGGGCCCTGCGCGTGGGTGGGGCGGCCAGGCAGTGCCTCGCGCTCGCGGCTTAGCCGGCCGAGCGTGGTCCTTCGCGCGCGCGTCCATGAGTTGGGGCGACGGCGGCCCGCGCGCCTCGCTTGCTTGACTAGCAAGTCGGATCTCACGGGTGGACGAACAACTAAATCGACGACGGTAGTGTGTCTCAGCAAATAATCAAGAACGGGCAGAGGTTGAAGAAGAGGGCAAAGAAGACATTTCTCTCGCCTTCTCTCTCCTTAAAACTGAGAAATGATTAAAATAATGGGTGCGGTGTGTTGTGACAAATGACCTTAAAATTGTAATGGTACTCGGCAAATGAGTGCGTTTGCGGTGTGTTCCAAAGAAAATACGCTTTCACAGTGTCCCTACGGCCGAAATTCCCCAATTTAGTTTAGTTTTGGTGACTCAAGTCCTCAATTTCTGTTCATGTCCTACAAAAAGTTTCAAATAACAGCTTTGCATGTTAGTTTTGAACGAGCTACCTAGGAAGGACTTTTTTTATATATATGAAAAACAGGAGAAGGTTTTTTTTTTTTGAGAAACACATGAGTTCTTTTTCTTTTCTTTTTTTTTTTTTAGCAGAAGGAGAATCTTTTTCTTGATCGGGTTGTTCTGCGAGGCCCATTTTGAAATTGTCGTTGCACGGGTAACTGTTGGCCCGTTTGGCTGGCGACATTCTGGGCCTAGGCCTATACACTGCACGGCGAGGCCCATTTTCTCGCCCTTCCTTCAACTCGCCGTCGCCACGTCGCTGGCCGCCCCTCCCCTTCTTCCGCCACACGATGATCCGGCCGGCCCCCGACCTCGCTGGCCAATCCGAATGGCCGCAGCACCCGCCGCACTCCCTTCTCCGGTCGCTGCTTCCCCGACGACATGGATTGGAGAGCAGCGTCGACCGATGAGTCAATGGCGTCGCGTCGCCGCTCCAACCCTCGCGTTGGTCACCGGCCACCGCTGGCCTTCGACTGGACTAGAGAAGGTATAAACCGTATCCTCTTCCTCCTTTCTCACCCGCTCTTTCCTGGCGCTGCTCCCAGCTCAGGATCATTGATTAGAGGTGGGGATGGTAGAGCTATTTCTCCTCTGCATTGTTGATTAGAGGTGGAGATGGTGTGCTTTCCTGGAAATGTGGGTTGTTGATTAGATTTTCAGATCTACCGTTGCACACTGATCTGAATGAAATGAATAGTCTCATATGCTATCTTGCTTCGGATTAACAAGGACGTTCCTATGTTACCGAAATAACACCCATGCTTGCCTTACCTTATAAGATTATTGCTGCATCTGAACCATAGCTTAGGCACTGACTGAAATTGAGATATTTTTTGCTTGTTTGAGGCATATATGGCACATTGCAGGGTTTTTTTTTTTTTTTTTTTTTTTTTTTTTTTGTGTGTGTGTGTGTGTGTGTGTGTGTGTAGAAGTAAATGTTTGACACAATCTAATGCTATTTCTTTTACCTTCTAGATATATATGATGACGCACAGATCAGATTCTTGCTGGAATGATTTGATGAGTGAATGATAATCATGCCATAAAATACAACACACCAGTCCAAATTACAGCATATAGTGGCATATATATGGGATAAAAGGACAGTAACAATTCATCAAGTTATAGTACATATAAACCAGTACAAAACAAGATACAATCAAACACGTAGCAGTGGATCACCAATTGCAACTGAAAGTCTTCCCTTGAGCTGCTTTTCATTCCAGCAAGCATGCACTTCAGTCAAAGACCAACAGGGACAGCTGGTCTTACTCTAGGCATCAGCTTAATTTGTCCAAGATGGGGCAATTTGTGTTTGCTGGAATTGCTTGTTGCATCCTTTTGATGTTGAAGTTAACTGTAAGTTTGACCACTTTGAGGCTCAGAAGTTGAGGCTCAGAAGTTGCTCAATTCCAGTCAGATATGGTTACCCAGTAGAAACCTAAACTAGCTTCTTGAGCTTAGGAGTGGATTTATCGCCAAAGTTGATGACAGTCACACCTGAGCACTCAATGACAGAGAATTTGATACATTGAAATTCATCTATGCTACCCAACTTGGTTAGTTCCCTGAGCTTTTGAACCTTGCTGGGAATCCACTTACCAGGCCACTGATTTATTGAGTATATGAAGGTATTTTGGTGGTATGAGTGATGGCTATTCCTAGGTTGTGGTTTGGTAGTTTCACAATCTTAAGAAATCCCACATACTACCACGTATTGATGTTATGGGATAAGAGCCTTTATCAATCCTCAATGCTGCACTGAACAAGACAATAGGAATGTGTAGAATGCACACACTTACTTTCTCAACTTAGTAATGATGAAAAGACCAGACAACAGAAACATGGGAAAAAACTGAACGAACAGGCTGAACAGATGTGATCCTTGTACTAGCATGTCGTACTACTAAGATTGGTAGTACATGGAACATTGGACAGGTCCATTGAAGCGAGAGAATACTCATGGTCAGGATTCATTTTCTTGATTTCTTCGGACCTAGATTTCATCACTTAATCATTTTCCTGTGGTACTTCAAGTATGGAAGATGAACTGGATTGATCCTGAGGTGGCCTTTGTGTGACAGGAGTTGATTTCTCATCTCGCAGAGGAGAATTCTGTGCAGCATCAATATCCATTGGATCAACGTTGCCCATAAGTTCAACATTGGGCCTGTTCGGATGATCCCTAGCTGCTTCTTGCCATTGGTCCAGTTTTATTGTTTGATCAGGATGAAGTGTAACTTCCTTGAGGGATTTCAATTGTGAGATCTTGATGCTGGAAGGGCCATTTAGACCTTTAAAAAGTAGCTGAAGTGCGACAACTTTTGATAGAGCCCCCTCTTTGATTACCAGGTTATTATTGGTCGGATGTTGAAGCACAAGGCACAGGCGCAGCAGCTTCGGGAATGCCCCTGCTTCTATGACAAATTCTTCAAGCTGGTCTGCAATCAGCTTGAGATATTGCAAGTAGCATAATTTGCTCACTGTAGCCAGGATATCGGCTGTCAGGGTGCTTGTTGAAAGGCACAACTCACGGAGACCACGCAATAATGAAACAAATGGAGGCAATGCCGTCCCTAACATGCCATGCAATTTGAGTGAGCTAAGATAGCAGGGGCCTTTCAAAGAATGGAAGTCCAAAGAGGAAACTTTAAAATGAAGTGATAGGGAGCGGTCATCCTGGTTATTCTGCTCTTCATCGTCATCTTGGATGTACTTTTGAACAGCCTCCACAAGATCAACAGTGCCATTGCTGCCAGAAATAGACTTACACCATGCTTTGATCTTTCCCAGATTGTTCATATGACTCAATAGCTGCAGCAATCCTTCACTTTCACCAACGATAAATCCTGCCAATGTCTGCAAGTTACTTTTCCCTGATGATAAAAACTGTTCTGCCTTACTCATCTGTTTGGCTTTACCAGTGAACCTAAATTTTCCAAGCAGATGGATGAGAAAGGGAAGCGACATGATGTCTATGGGCAGTGTTCTGACATTTGTTCTCCTTATGTCAAGTGTCTGCAAAAATTCCAGATTTGCAATCTCTCTTGGAAGTTTTGTAATTGTTCCTCCCAGGCTAAGGTACTTTAGCAGCAGCAAGTTGCAAATTCCCTTAAGTTTTTCTTCACTCAAATTCTTGCACTCTTCAAGATCTAAAACACGTAGTAGCTGACAGTTCCCAAAATCCACCAAAGTTTCCTCTACCTCGTTGCAGATCGTCAGCGATCGGACAAGTTTACCAAAACTCACATTGGCTGTACCACCACGATGGAGACACAGCCGACGGACACAATTAGGTTGCCCCCCCTTATCACAGAGTAATTTTACTATGCCGTCACAACATATGGTAATGAAATCTTGAGAGATGGACTTGCGTATAATGAACTCGAGCATCATCCCACAGGTTCTGTATGTCTTCACCTTTTCATTGTAGCTCACATCAATGGGCCTGGTGATATTCGGTCTATGAATTCCTGAAAATTCATCACTGCGAGGTCTTGTGTCTCTACAAGGCCTTCCGCTAACCAATGCCTTAACAACCTCTTCTTCCTCATTGGATGCTCACTTGGGAACAAACCCAAATATAGCAAACACGCTTTCTGCTCATGTCCATGCAGGCTTGCATAGTTCTTTGCTAGAACCCCTTGCATTCTTGCCAAGGTATCTTTGTCCGTCTCCAAATAGTAGCCTAGCCTGTCGCACACATCTCTACAGCTTGTTGTTCCATTTGGTACACACTTCTTGGACATGAACTGTGCTATGCTAACTAGGGCAAGTGGTAGACCATCACATTTCTTCAAAATCTGTGTTTGCTCGAGTTCAACTTTTGGTCCTTTCCTCTTGAACAGTTGTGCTGAATGTTTCTGACAAAGTCCTCTCATTTTGTAGATATAGCGGTCTTCAGAGCTGCAGGCATATGCTATTGACTGGATAGGCGTTGTCACTATTATTCTGCAACTGAGACCCTTGTTATCAGGGAAGGCTGATCCTATAGTACTCCAAAGTTCAGTCCTCATGTCATCAATCACAATAAGGTACCTAACAGGAAAATTAAAGACAATGAACAGTTATGAACTGTTTTAAGGCCAGGATAACCAATGGGTTTTGTGGACTTTGGTTCTCATACTGCAGGGTAATTAACCGGCTCAACATTATACATGATAGAAAACGATGGCATCATTTGGGTGTAATCATTTTGAGGTATTGTATTTTTTAGTTTGTTCAATGCTAACTAAATTTATTTCCAATTATGTGCTAAGAACAGAGCAATTGATGTGTGATCTGAGAGAATTTAGTAAAAAACTTACTAATACATCTGTACCTCTTATCTTGCAAGTGTTCTTCAAGTTTCGAGCTTAGGAGCTTGACGTTGCCAGTACCCTGCGGTTCATTGTGAAGACCAAGACTTGAGTGAAGGGATAACAGAACATCTTTGGCATCCTTCTCCTGTGCATCAATCCAAGCCTTCGGACTGAACTGGTTAGCAGCACCACTTTCATACACCTGCTCAGCAAGAACGGTCTTCCCTACCCCATTGAACCCAACGATGGAGATAACCTTCCTCCCCCTTTGGCCCTGGTCATCTTCCAGGAGCTCCAAGAGTTCCTCTTGTGGCATGTCGATTCCGACGAGGTCAGCCTTCTTGATGTGCGGATCATAGGCAGGTGCCGGCTGCTCAACTGGAGTAGACCACTGAGAATCGTATGTGTACCTACGTATGCGCTCGCATGGTTCCTTGACTTTCTCCCGGAGCTTCCGTATCTCGTCGGCGAACTTTGAGCTGGCAAGTACCATGGTGACCCGACGGATGGACGATGCTTGCTGCTTGTAGGTCAAGCGATACACATAGCGGTCTATGCAGTCCTCAATCTCATAGGCCAGTTGACGCAGCTCCTGGATCCACTGAGTTCGCGCTGAGCTAAGATGCTCTCCCCTGGAGATCTGGTCGTCAATAGTTCTAGCAATCATCTCAAGTTCATGCTGCAGAAATTCGATGTTACCCTTGACACTCTTGTGCAGCTTGTACTTCTCACTTGAGAGAGAAAACAGCCTTGGCACAATAATTTTTATGAATCCACTCACCAGGGCAGCCTCCATCTGTCCTACCGGCTGCAGGGTCCTATCAGATTGATTGATCATGGAGTGCTTGTTGACATGGGAAGGCAAGAGGCGCCTAGTAGGTGAAGTGGGAAGACAACATGTAGGTCTACATGTGCTTTAAATTTCAATGATATATGACATGTATTTGGATCAAGTCTATTGCTTTGGAGCGACAATGCAGTCGACCTCCAAGAAGACCAGGATATTTGCATCCCCAGATTCTCCATATCTCCAGTAAGGTGTGCCAGTCCTCGGCCACTTAAATTAACAGGTTATGGCCGGCCAAAACCGATTTAACAAATTGTGGCTCCCAATATTTTGTGGACTATGCGGGATACACCTACAAAACAGGAAGTATGCTTCAAAATAATGAGCTGAGTAGACACTACTCCCTCTGTTCTGAATTACTCCCTCCATACATGTCGTTTTCATCAACACAGAATGAAGAAAGTGGTGTAAAGTGGTCTGGCTTTTACAAAATATCTAATCCGTACTACTGTACTTTTACACCACCAGCGCAGAGTTACCGAGGAAGTTGGACTTCAGCATGAGGAAGAGGATTAACAGCAATCATGACAGAGAAGAGGAATGCCATACGCCACATTAAATTTCCCCACGCCGTCGTTGATGATCGCGTAATGGTTTTGATTCCACCAAATTTCTATTAGGTGAGCTCCTTGTTGCTTATTCCCTTCTGCTTCTTGGCGAGAGGAACTGTTTTTTTTTCCTTCTCTCGTTTCTTATCCGCTAATCTGCTATGGTTCTTGCAAAACAGATTGGTTAATCATCCTCTTTGCTCCAATCCTTTTACCTCTGAGGCGGAGATGATGGAGCCTCCGGTCAGCAGTTCACAGGGCCCCATGGGTTGTCTTCTTTGGAAGCTCGATTGGCTTGAGTCCCAACGGTTTCTGCGCAATCCAGTCAGAAAGACCTTCGAGCTTCTGAAAGAAGATCTGAAAGGCATAGACACCTTCCTCCTGGAGCTTTCAGATGAGGATGACCCTAACCTTACGAAGAAGTACTGGATGAAGGAAGTGCGTGAAATATGCTACGACACTGAGGACTGTATTGACTGGTTGATCCATTCTGAACTCAAGATTGGGTCTGTTGGCGTAGTTCCTCGTCTCAAGATCAGCCGACTTCCCAGGACACTGAATCCACGCCCAAATATAGCCAGCCAAATCAAGGAACTGAGGGGTCGTCTGCAAGATGCCAGTGAACGGCACAAGCGGTATGTTCTTGATAACAACACCTTCCCGAGATCTACTAACTTTATGCATAGCCATTGGATGCCGGAGTGGTCCAGGGAGGCTTCTAGCCTTCTTGTGGGTATTGATGATTCAAAGGAAAAGCTTACCAAGCTGCTGAATAATGGAGAGAAGCAGCTGAATGTCATATCTGTTTCTGGGTTGGGAGGGATAGGGAAGACCACACTTGCAAAACAAATTCTTCAAGAACTTGGATGGCAGTTTGAATGCCATGCTTTTGTGAGAGCGTCACGGAAGCCTGATACAAGGAATCTTCTCAGAAGCGCCCTTTCACAAACTGGGTGGCGCCATCATTCTGAATCTTGCAATTTACAACAGCTCATTGATCATCTCAGCGAGCATCTGCGACATACAAGGTATTTCTGATGTCTCCAATCCATACTGCGTGTAGACCTGTCCATTCTTTTTTTAAAATTTGGTCACCCAGCTTAGTATTATAATAAGGAGAAGATAGCAACAGTCACTTTAAGCGTGAGCAGCGCTACTCCCTGCAGCCTAAGCTAGGAAGAGTTGGAAGAAAAATAAGGACTTATTACATACTATTTATAATTTGTGCAACAAAAGGGGCTCCAATCTCCATACTGCATGTAGTCCTGTCCAATTGATAATCTGTTTTCACAATAAAGCTATACGTTCTGTATTTAAGTGTTTAAACAACAATTTTTGCTACCACTTTAAAACTTTCAGAACACAATGAGATATGTGTTTGAGCCTGGATGCGTGGATGACTCAATGGGACCAACTACCTAAGTTATCGCCCAATCCTTTACATACAAGGCAAAAGATTTCTGTGAGATGCAGCGGATGCAATTCCTGACTGTCAAATTTGCGTAGCCTGCCGAATACTTTTGGAGCTCATCACCTAATAAGAAAACTAAATGATTACCCCTGCGTATAAAAAAATTTGTACCTTCGAAGATATAATCTAACCATACCTCGTGCTACTTTGTACTTTGAAGTATCTAGTATGTAATCTTGGTTATTTTTTCTACCATCGACAAGCTACTAGGTATATAAGTAATAAGTAATACATATAACATGTTGATATAGTAGTACAAAAACAACGTCAAGAAAAAGAATCTAAGTCTAGGATTAAATAACAGGGACTTGCTTCAGTGGAGTTTCCAAAAATGTTTGTGAATATTAAGGAAAAACTGACTATCAATGACTACGTATAAATATATATCAGTTAGTGTAATTAGTTTGGTTTCCATGCGTAACTCTAATGGTATAATATCAGAACTAATTTGTGTGTACTGACTATCCCATTGATGACTTCTCCATATGGTAGTCAAGGGCCAAAAGAACTAAATATTTGATCAAGAATAATTATTCCTTTTCACAATTATGGTCAACCAACAATGACTCTCTTGTTCAATAGAACTTCACTACTAATCTCTGTTGGTAAAAAATGGTAGAAACCAACTGGAAGGACTAAACTTATTTTTTATCCATGTCAATGCTTGCTAACACTCAGTCAGGATAGGTAGTATCTTTCGTTGGCTAAAGACGACCTCAGCCGTGTGAGTTCACCTGTGATATTTGCTTGGTAGTTATACTCTATCCTTCCAATCCTTTTTTTTCTGGTGGAACCCTTAGGTATAGGCTGCAGGGATTTGTGTGTTTTTAGTAGTTAAAATCAGTACAATGTTTTTTATGTATATAAGGAAAACCAGTATAATGTGAATAGAATGAACAAATTCTGTGTGCAAATTTAAATGTATAGATCTACACTACTTGTATATTGTGTGAGTTCACGAATCATGTTCCTTGGTTGGAAGTAGAAAATCTCATGTTATTGGAGACAATTAGCTCAGTTGACCCTAGTGATTCCATATAGTTGAGCCCTTTTGCCATGACAATATATATTTGTGAGTCTGAATGAAGAGATCTTAAAATCATTTTTCACTAAGAGAACACATTGAATTTGACTTTTTTTTTTTCCTGAAACCCATATTTTCTACTGACTGTAATTAATGGTTCTGCATTTTGTATTCAAATTTTCTTTGATGATGTTAATTTGTATTGTAGGTACCTTATTGTAATAGATGATTTATGGGATACAGCAGTTTGGGATTTTCTTCAAGTGCTTTTCCAGATGGTACTCAGTCAAGTAGAATAATAACAACAGTAGCAAGTGAGAACATAGCTATGGCATGCTGT
Organism: Hyparrhenia diplandra; assembly: GCA_015847255.1. NCBI lineage: Eukaryota > Viridiplantae > Streptophyta > Magnoliopsida > Poales > Poaceae > Hyparrhenia > Hyparrhenia diplandra. The sequence continues at coordinate 51,529 of JADLZK010007947.1, forward strand.
GGTAATCGTTCTGATTATATTCTAAAGATGGAACCTCTTAATGATGATGGCTCGAGAAAATTATTTTTCACACGAGTTTTTGGCTCCAAAGACAACTGCCCTCAACAACTGAAAGATGCTTCATGTGAAATCATAAGAAAATGTGGTGGTGTTCCTCTAGCAGTAATACATATAGCTGGACTTTTGACACGACAACAACACAAATCAGAGGAATGGGATTATGTAGAAAGATCATTGGGTAATTTAAGCATTAGTCGTACATATGAAGGGATGAGAAAGGTGATGAACCTTAGCTACAATGGCCTTCCACAGTGTTTGAAGACATGCCTGCAATATGTTTGTATGTATCCTGAGAACTGCACAATTTGGAAGGACGATCTAGTGAGGAGATGGGTTGCTGAAGGTTTTATAGAGGCAGACAGGGGAGAGAGACAATGGAGCAATTGCAAGAGAGCCACTTTGAAGAGCTGGTCCACAGGGGAATGATCCAAGCTATAGACATGAATTACAGTGATCAAGTGTTATCCTGTACAGTGCACCCCATGGTACTTGATTTTGTAACAAGTAAGGCTGCAGAAGACAATTTTATCATGGCAGTAGACTACTCTAAGAATGCCAGAGAACTTTGTAGCAAGGTTCGGCGGCTGTTGCTTTTCTACAGTAGCGCAAAATATGCTGCAAAACTATCAGGTATGACACTGTTGCAAGTTCGTTCCCTGGCCTTCTATGGGTTAGTCAAGTGTTTTCCTTCTATTCGGGAATTCAAATTTCTTCGAGTCCTAGTCCTTCACTTGTGGGGTGATCAGAACGATTCGACAAGATTGAACCTCTCTGGAATTGACAGGTTATTTCAGTTGAAATACTTGAAGGTAACATGCAACTTTTTGCGTACAACTACCAACCCAGATGTGGGGGCTAAGCCTTTTGGAAACATTGGAAATAAATGCAAAAGAAACCTCTGTTCCTGAGGATATAGTTCACCTCAAGTACCTTGCACACCTCTCTCTACCTGCGGCGACAAAGCTGCCATACGGGATGAACCGGCTAAGATCTCTCCGTACCCTGAAACACTTTGATCTCTCTGGCAGTTTGGATGAGGAAATAAAGAGCCTTAAGGAGCTATCCGTTTTGGAGGAACTTCAACTTGTCTTGACTACAGCACCAGCTGACTGTGTGGAAAGAAATCTGAATGTTCTGTTCTCTATCCTTTGGGTTCTTGATAACGTCAAATCTCTGGCTCTGGTTCGTGGTGCCTCAGTCCCTGAACATTCTGTTCCCATCATTGACTCCAGCAGCGTGGTGTGTGCAACGGACAGTCTTGAGGGACTTGAATTGCGTCGAGGCACTTGCATCTTGCGCAGCCTCCCAATGTGGATAGGACAACTGGGAAGCCTCTGCATTCTTAAGCTTGGAGTCCTAGAGATCCTGAAGCATAACATGGACAGTTTGGCAGGACTGCAAGTGCTCAAGTTTCTTTCTTTGTATGTACGGAGACCCACTGCCGAACCAATCATTTTTAGCAGTGGAGCGTTCCCAGCTCTTGAATGTTTCAAGTTCAGAAGCGGCGTGCTATGCGTTGCCTTCTGGCCTGGTGCAATGCCTAAACTTCACAGGCTAAAACTAAGTTTCAATGCCTACAGTGGAGTGGAGTTCGGCGGCAATATGCTTGTTGGCATCGAGCACCTGTTAAACCTCCAGGAGGTTTCAGGACGAATCGGGGCAGCTGTTGATTCTAAGGAATTTGATAAGAAGGCCGCAGAGTCTACATTGATGGATGCCATTAGCAAGCATTCAATGATTCCTAGGTTAAACATACAAGTTGTTGATTGGATTGAGGAGGAACATGTGCCACCGGACAGACTTCCAATGGCGACACCAAGGAAGCCAATCAAGCTCACGCTGCCATCCCAAGAGACCACCATAGGCAAATTCTTGTAGGCAAACCTTTCAGTTTCCCCTTGCTTTTTTCTCTGTTCTTTTCTTGTTCTGCTGATTCATCGCCTGGTGTTTGCTTGGGTTACGGCCAGGACACACAGCGGGACGTTCAAGGACGGGGATCTGCTTGTCAACAAGGGTGGCCTGCGCATCGTCTCTCAGAGTGAGGGAGGCGAGGTAAGTCGCCCGCACCGCACCAAGGACTAAAAACAGAGCTTCTTCCTGGAGATAGAGCTTATTCCACGTACCAATTCCTGGAGACAGGCGTTCTGGATTCACATTTTAATAAGCTCTGTTTGTTCGTGGAATTGGTACGCGACGCCCTGTCTCCAGGAATCAGGGCGTTGCTAAGTGATAATTCCGTCGCATTTATATATATATATTTCTTCATGGCGATATAAAGCATTTGGCAAGCATGGAGATATTTTAGGCAAAAGTTCTGCACTACTAGCCTTTTCACTTCACTAAAGTTCCCTAATAGCATGTCTGCATATGCTGTCGTTTCCGTCCCCTAATTATATAATCAAGATACGGATCTAAGGAAAATGATATGTAGCCTTGTGGCATTTTTATGACTACTTCAATTTGATGACTGGGCCGCCATTCATTGGTACTCTAATTAAGATACTACTTTATGGAAAATGATATGTAGCTTTGTGACTCTTGACAACTTCTCCAGTTTGATGAGTGAGAAACAGATAAGACACTAGCATTTTTCAAAAATAAAAATAAAAAATGAGACACTAGCAATAAATATGTGTACATGCTGTGGCCTACTGGACTTATAGATGTATCTGTTAGCTGAATTTTTTCTGAATGAGACACAAATAGTGGGAAGAATGTTGTCTCATAACATTGGTGGTGTTTTTACTTTTTGTTTACCTATAAAAAGTTTCTGATACTGTTCCTACATTTTTTTTCTGACTTGCTCAGAATGTTCTTCAGGCTCCTATAGAGCCACTGGATAGTCAACTGAGCTTACATGATCTAGACGTTATAAAAGTGATCGGGAAAGGTAACAGTGGAAATGTGCAATTGGTCCGCCACAAATTTACTGGCCAGTTTTTTGCTCTGAAGGTATTTCCGATGCATCATTCTATCATGCTGCTCATTTATGGTTCTTTACAGTTAAGAGTTTTAGAGTGATCTCTGTATTGTGTCTACTTTGTGTACTCTTCCTAACTGTTGTAAAGGGTCTTTGTCTTCATCGGTATGCCACTGTGCTTGCAGGTTATTCAACTAAATATTGAGGATAGTATTTCGCAAAACAGATTGCCAAGGAGTTGAAAATAAACTTATCAACACAGTGCCAATATGTTGTTGTGTTCTATCAATGCTTTTATGTCAATGGCACCATTTCTATTGTTTTGGAGTACATGGACAGTGGCTCTCTTGCTGATTTCCTTAAGACTGTTAAAACCATTCCAGAGGACCACCTTGCTGCAATTTGTAAGCAGGCCAGTGACATGTGAAGCTAGCCATATTTACTTTGATACTAAAATGATACCATAGCATCGCATGAACCTTGCATTAAAACTATACCTTTTTGTGCAGGTATTAAAAGGACTGATACACTTGCATCATGAGGCGCATTATACATCGAGGTCTGAAACCATCAAATATATTGATAAATCATAGGGGTGAAGTAAAAATATCAGACTTCGTGTAAGTGCCATTATTTCTAGTTCCTCTGGACAAGATACATTTACTGGCGCATACAACTACATGGCGGTGAGTGCATATTTTTGGTTTCATAAATGCCTCTTCCAGTTTGGCATGAATTAGTTCTGATGAACTGAAGCCAAATTGACAGCCTGAAAGAATCAGTGGACGGAAGCATGGCTACATGAGTGATATCTGGAGTTTGGGGCTAGTGATTCTGGAATGTGCAACAGGAATTTTTCCATTTCCTCCTCGTGAAAGCCTACGAACTTCTTGAAGATGTTGAACGGCTGCCACAGTCTACACCATCAGAACAGTTTTCTCCAGAATTCTGCTCGTTCATTTCTTCATGGTACTGATACTGCTGCATTTACAATCTTATTTATAACAACCATTTGCTAGTGAAATTACATGAGACCTGTTAGCAATTTGTTTTCCTTTAACAACATAAACCTATCTTAAAACACCATAATAAAGGGATCTCATTTTGACCTCATGGTTTTATTGCTCAAGTCAAATTTCATACTTTGTACATTACATATGTGGTGGGAAAGCTTTTTGGAAGGTAACAGCAATAAAGTTTAGTTCATATGTTGTATGACATGCCATGTTTCTGTCTGTCCTTGATGTATTTTTGGTTATTCTCTACCTGTGGATTTGTCACATGATGCCTGGAGGATACTATGCCTGATGTAAAAATTTTCATTGTGATTTTCAGTATCCAGAAGGATGCTAATGATAGAAAATCAGCACAAGTCTTATTAGTAAGTGAAAAGCACCGTCACACTCACTATGTTGTTCTAAGGCATCATCTGCAAACTAGGCTATCTATCTTACCCTTTCCTGCCTTCGATGCAGGGTCATCCGTTCCTCAGCATGTACGATGACCTACATGTTGATCTTGCTTCCTACTTTACTACTGCCGGATCTCCACTTGCCACCTTCAAGTAATAACAATCTCCTTACAGTTTCTTGGTATCCATTTATGCATAGAAGTGACACAATTGTATATTTTTACATTTCCAGGCAACTCTGAAAGGGCACGATGGCAAATGGCAGGCAGTTTCTCTTTCTCATCTACTGAAAGGACTTGAGTGGTAAACCCTTGGGCAGTCGATCTGTGTAGAGCTGTAGTAGCTTACTGACACGAATGTTAAAGTTTTCCCATCTTTTCCCTCACTTTTTGGACCGGGCTTGGGGTGTGTAGCTGTAATGATCTTTTGTAGATGATGCCTTAGACACATGGGTTGTGTTTGGTTGCAGCATTTTGTGCTGGCCAGGCTAGCTTAGGCCAAGTTTTTGGTGTTTGGTTGCAAAACGAGGGAGCGTGGCCAGGCTAGGGGCTGGCCAAAATGGAGGAGTTAGCCAGGCTAGATTGAATTGCGGGGTTGGTGTTTCTTTCCCTGGCCGGGCTCCGGCTGGCCACCACCACTTTCCCCTCACCTCCTGTCCTTCACACACGCCCGCTCACAGCCCGGCCGCCACAACCGCCCCTCCCTCTCCACCGCCAGTGCTTCTTCCCCGTGGGTGCCCATAGGAAGACCAGGTGCGTCTCCTTCCCATCGGAGCTCATGGATCCGGAGGCCTAGGTCGACCGGGCGGCGTGATGACGAAGCTGATCCCACGAGGGCGAGCGGAGCCTGACCAAGGACTACCGGCAATTTTGGGCTGAATAATAGGAATATCAATTTTGTACTCCATTTTTTTAAAAAAATTAATCACTTGTAGTCCAAATTTGGCTTGATTTTAAAAATTGTCGTAGAAGAGATTAATTATCTAAATATATACCAAATAAAGTTAAAAACTCACCAAACTTGAACATAAGTACCATATGATGTATATGAAGAGCTGAAAAGTTTGTAGGTCAAAAAAAAAAAAATATTCAAAGCCTTTGCCGAGAGCCCAGGGTCTAACTCTTGGCAGGGGGGGGTGGTCGTGTGGTGGTTCCTTTGCCTAGGGCTACCGGAAACTCTCAGGAAAATACCTTTGCCGAAAGCTGAGTTGGGTCTCGACTCTCGGCAAAGGTGTCTTCACCGAGTGTGGATGTTTTGCCAACGGCCTTTGCTATCAGCCCGATAATTTGCTCTCCTAGTGTTATCGGGAAGGGGAGCATGTAGTCATGCACTAAGGTTGTAGGCATATCGTCGAAAGTCTTTAAAAGACATTTTGTTTGTCAACGTTTTCGCTTCTATTCTCCACATTTCCGTTAATATATCCACTTGGATCTTGATCTAATCATGCTTTTAATAGTATATCATAAAAATAATCTGCAAATATAGTTTTTTAGACCAAGTTAACTGCCCATTGGAAGTCCTATATCCGGCAAGCTAACTGCACATACAAATGGAGCATCGAGTACTTTGCTACTCCCTCTGTCCCTAAAAAGATCGTCACCGAGATGCGCACCATAAGTTTGACTCAATTTATAGAAAATACGTGCACACTACACCACAGCACCACAATTACCGCCGAATGGTCTGGCGCAACATTTAAATTTTTAAATAAATTTGTTAAAAACTAGACTTGAAGATCCTTCCGATGATGCTAATTACTTAGCACAAATGTTTTTATATTTTAATATATAATTGCCGACATTTGTGCCTCGAAATGCGGTGACAATCTTTTAGGGACACAGGGAGTACTTTGTATCTGAAAACACGCATATAAATGGGGAAAGCTAACTGCACACACAAATGGAGCATCGATTACTTCATATCTGAAACACGCATACAAAAGGGGAAAGCTTGGAATGAACTTTATTCTTGAAGTGTTCAATCTTTTCGAGTATGGTATTGGATCCAGTTAGCTCGCATATGTTGTGCAACTGTAGTTGAATTGGTGTCATGGAGTATGGAGTTGTGTGGATAGCCGAAGCATTTGTTTGGGATGGCCCGTGTGATGACTGATGAGACTCGTTAGGCACCTCCTATGGAGCTGTGATGGCAATAGGCCAAGTCCAATGTACTTAAAGATTCACGCATTGACAACATCAAGGTGGCGTGTATATTCGACAATGCAATCTAGAGTTTGTTAGATATGTGTCGAATATATGTGTACATTTTTTTTATAAGGAATTGGTTATATTACGAGTTGAGTTGTATTAGGGGTTGAGACGGAGTTTGAGTCACATTCTTTAGCCTAGGGGACCCTAATTCCCGATCGCGTGTTAGCTAACTCACGGTCGATCCGACCATGGCACTGCCTTTCTTAGCTACAACGCTCTCTTTCCTCAGCTTTCTTGCTTTTTTTTTTTTTTTTTTGTATGTGTTGATGTCAACGCGCTGATGTAGACGAATAGATATATCCATTTGGATCTGGATCTAATTATGCACTTTAATAGTATCATAAAAAATAATGTGCAAATAAAAGTATAGTTTCTTTATGACCAAGTTAACTGCCCGTTGGAAATACTATATCCGGCAAGCTAACTGCACACGCAAATGGAGCATTGAGTACTTCTATATCTGAAACACGCATACAAAAGGGTAAAGCTTGGAATGAATTTTATTCTTGGCATAAGAACATGACACACATGGAATAATTTACGCCTCAAGCAGACCAGGGCTTACGCAAAAATTTGATACGATACACGAATAAAGTTTCCGGCTTTGCATTAGTGTCCATTCCAGCCAACCAGTCTTGTTGTAGCCTCAGTTCGTCCTCCTTACAGCGACACATACAGTCTCATCGATCTTCAGTCCATTAATTGAAGAGAAGATTTGAAGGGTCTATTTGTTCCTAACTAGATCGATATCGATTACAAGATTTCGCCTGTCGATCAGCTGCAGCTTGCCATCCATCTTTATCAATAGGTATGAACTCGTCTCAGAAGAGAATGCCGGTTTTAATGTGAAAGTACCTCTACAGTATTTCACCAACTGATCAAACAATTTTATGATGCATTTTGCAAATAAACAGGCCCAAGAAAATGGCGGACATGATCCTCGGCTCCGCGCAAGGGGCCGTTGGCTCACTTCTCGGCCGGCTGGCATCGGCCCTCGGCGAGGAGGCGATGCTGCTGAGAGGCGTCCGAGGCGACGTGCAGTTCATCAAGGACGAGATGGAGAGCATGAACGGCTTCCTGCTGCACGTCGCGGAGTCCACCGGGGACGGCGAGGAGGACCCCGAGTCCAGGCGTGGATGAAGCAGGTTGCGGAAGTGGCGTACGCTTCCCAGAACTGCGTCGACCTCTACGTCCAGAGCCGTGGCACTGGAGCTGGAGCAGGGACGAGCTATTTCCTTTCGCCTGCCCCGGCTGCTGTGGACGCTGCCGACCCGCCACCGCATTGCGACACAGATCCGGGAACTAAAGGCCCGGTCACGCGAGGTGGGGGAGAGGCGGCTGAGGTACGGCGTGGAAGCACCACCAAGCAGAAGAAGCCATGTCCACGGGTCCACCAGCGTCAGCAAGGCGTCAAGGCAGACTTCTGGCGACGAGGATGCCAAGGAACGGGATGACGCCCAACGTCATGCCCTGGCCAATGCTCATGCCGTCGCATTTGAGATCTCCAAACTGGGCGAGTGGATGAATGGGGAAGGAGAAGAACGAGGAGGATGGCATCAGCACTCAACGCCAACTGTCATTGCACTTTGGGGATCTGAGAGGGCAACCACTCATTTTGCCAAGACAGCATATAAAGATCCATGGTTGAAGACATGCTGTGCCTTGGACTGCAGGGCCTGGGTGGAGCTCGGACCGGACAATCACCACCGGATGTTTGCTGATGGCATGGAAGAATTGAACTTGAACGACGAGAAGCTCATTATTCAAAAGCTCAAGCAGCATCTGAGAGCTAAAAAGTTCTTGCTTGTGCTTCATGTCAAAGCCGAGGAGAAATCCCTTGGGGTCTGGGATGGCATCAAGGCTACTTTCAGTGGCAACTGCGCTCCTGGCAGTGCAATACTAGTCCTCACAATGTCCTATGAAGTGGCCTCCTCCATCACCCCCAACACATATAGCGTGTTTCGGGTACGTTCAGACCGCCATGAATACCTCACCGAGTTTTACCTGGAGAAAGCAACTGCCCTAGTGAACAACAATGATCTGCAACCAATTTTAAGGGGCATCCTCAGAAAATTGTCCAGAGAAGCTCCTGAGTGCATTGGGTTGTTCCTACATGCTCTCTATGTTAACCCTAGTAAGACGCTAGATGACTTTCAGAGCTTATCATCATCCAATAGCAAGAAGAAAGTGCCGATGCTTCTCTATAATGGCCTGTCTAGCAATTGCAAGAACTGCTTCCTTCACCTGAGCATCTTCCCGGAGAAAGCCACCATTAGACGGACAAGATTGGTAAGAAGATGGGTTGCTGAAGGCATGATAACAAAAAGTGGCAGGCTGAGTTCATGGGAAGAAGCTGACCGCTGTTTCAATCTGCTTCTAGCCCATGGATTCCTTATGCCGCAGGACACGGATGTTACTGGCAAGGTCAAAAGCTGTGTAGTGCATGACATTGTAACCGAGATAGCAAGGGATGAGTACTTCGTCAACTCCAACCTTCCGCCTGACCTGGCTCATCGGCTCTCGGTCCGCAGTGCATTCAATCTGCAACAAGCAGCGCAGCAACTGCAAGCACACCAGTTCAAGCCCCGTTGGAACATCTGCATCCCTTTCAACCGATGTAACCAAACCGAAGTTGATGAGTCCAATGAAACTAGTGTGTTCTTGGAATCACTCCCTCTATCAACACCCTTGGGGATGCTGGAAGTGCTTGATCTAGAAGATTGCAAGGAATTAAAAGGGCATCATCTCAAGAACATTTGCAATCATGTATTTCAGCTCAAGTACTTGAGCATCCGGAATACTGACATCAATGAACTGCCCAAGCAGATTGACAAGCTCTTGTACCTAGAAACTCTGGACATTCGAGGAACTAAGGTACGTGCTTTCGCCAGGAACTCTGTTGTGCTCCCAAAGCTTAAGCATCTACTTGCCGGTCACAAGCCTGGTATCCACTCGGAAGAATCATTTGTCACTGTACAGATGCCCAAACATACTGGGGCCATGACAGAGCTGCAGGTTCTACACCATGTCGCTGTTTCCAAAAGCGGCAGCGAGTTGATTGAAATTGGCAACCTCCAGTTGAGAAAGTTGGGTGTAGTTCTCCAGGACACCCAGGGAGGAATTCTTATGCATTTGTACACTACAGGAAACAGCTTCTTTGCCGAGTGCAAAGAAGTTTGCCGAGTGGCTATAGAAAAGCTGAGCAAAAGCCTTCGCACTCTGTCAATACAGATCACAGCTAATGCACAGATGGGCGACGACAAGCAAGCAAGACACATATACCTGGAATAGGCCGAAAGTATCTTGAGAAACTAGAAATCAGTGGCCTGCGCCTGACATATCTGCCTTCTTCATGGTTTAATCACCTCAGAGAACTTACTAAGGTAACCCTACATAAGACTCACCTGTCAGCTAAAGATATTGCTGAGGTCCTCGGATGGCTTAACTTGTGCTACCTCTGGCTTAAGCAAGACTCATACAGTGAAACAAAACTGTCTTTCAGCAATGATGAATTCCAATATCTCAAGTTCTTGGTCATAGAGTGCTCAGATATCATTGAAGTCAACTTTGCGAATGAAGCGACTCCTAAGCTCAATAAGATAGTTTGGTCTTCCACTACTACATCACCATCTCTTTCTATTTCTGGGATTGAATGCCTTCAAAGCCTCAAGAAGCTCAAGCTGACTGGCAATTTCAACTTCGAAATGGTGAAGAAAGCAATTGAAGCAAACAAAAACAAACCCCACCTTAACATCAAACTAAATGATGATTAAATCCTGCTATCGCTACCCTTAATTTAGTGTACTGCTTTCTTCATGTGTTCAACTCTCGTGCTATATGTTATACCGGAAAGCATTATATTTTACTTTAGATGTTGTATGTATATATGCTGTATGTATGTATTTTACTTTAGATGTTGTATAGTATGTATATATGTCTGGTGATGACCTGTAAAGCTGTGTGTTGTTTTTATGTAACTATACATGTATTTTACTTTTAGACGTTGTATAGTATGTATATATGTCTGGTGATGACCTGTAAAGCTGTGTGTTGTTTTTATGTAACTATACATCAAAGCTGGATATGCAACAATAATGGAAAAATGGATTGTGTGTTGTTGATCTTCATCCTCTTTAACAAAATGGATTGTGTGTTGTTGATCTTCATCCTCTTCATGTACCCTTGTCATGTGGTGATAAGTGTGATTGAGAGATGATTTTACTACTTCTGACTTGAACCACTTTTGTGGTGGTAGAGACTTTTTGGCATTGGACTTCACCTAGAGGAAAGTCTGGTGGAATTTTGCTTGGGATTAATGTTCAAGTTTTGGATACTGGGAACATAACCCTAGGAGATTTTCAAATTAAATTAATTCAATGTCCGAACCAAAGAAGATGGCTTTGAATGGGTTCTCATTGCTGCTTATGGAGCAGCACAAGATTAGTTCAAAAAGCTTTCCTAACCGTGATGGTCCAAATTAGTAGTAGTGAAGATAAACGAACCCTCTTAGGTGGAGATGTCAATAATAGTAGGAGACCTTCCGAAAAAATAATAATAGACACAATGATAGATGGCCTTTTCTTTTCAATGGTTGCATCGACAGTCTTAACCTAAGAGATTTAGAACTCTCTCGGCCGACGTTTCACATGGGCTAACTCTCTCGATACGCCGACATTTGGAAGGCTTGACAGAGTTTTTTAGTAAGAACTGACTGGGAACAAAATTCCCTTTAGCGGTGGTGCAAGCTCTAACTAGAGATATTTCAGATCACACACCTTTGCTTTTGGATTGCGGAAATTCTACTTCTCAAGGCAACCAATGTTCCTTTCAATTTGAATTATGTTGGTTACTTACGAAGGTTTCTTTGAACAAGTAAGAGAAGTGTGCAATAATAAAAATAGGGGTGCAAATTCTTTACAGAGATGGCAATTCAAGATTAGGCGGACACGCCAATATCTAAGAGGGTGGGTAAGATACATTAGAGAAAAAAAATAAGCAAGAAAAAGTGGGTATTAAATCCATGATTGATTCTTTAGGTAAGAAGATAGAATGCTCTATTCTATCTCCAAATGAGTTAGATATGCTTCATTGTCTAAGAGATAGAATCTCTTTTGTTGAGAGAAGAAGAGATAGCCTGGTTTCAAAGGGCCAAAACTAAAGATTTATTAGAAGGTGATAACAACACAAAATATTTACATCTTGTTGCAAATGGTAAGTATAGAAAGAGTAAAATTTTTTAGCTAGAAGGAAACAATAATATTATAAAAGACGAGACAGAGTTAAAAGAGCACATAACCTCCTAAATCTGTTTGGCCCTCCCGAGGAAAACAATTTTACTACGTTAGAGAGTAGAATTGTTGACATTCCTCAAGTTTCGGATTTTGAGAACGACATCCTTATCGCTAAATTTATGAAGCGAGAGGTAAAAGCGGCTATCTTTAAAATGGAACACAATAAAGCACCCGGACCGGATGATGATTTTCGTATTGAATTCTATCAAGTTTTTGGGAAGTTATAAAAGGCTAATTTCATGGCCATGTTCCATGACTTCCATAAAGAAGATGTGTCATTTCTGGGACCTAAATATTGGGCCCGAAGACATTCTCCAAATATAGGAATCTGTCACCCCATCGGGGCCCAAGAGAAACCCGGCCCGCTATGATCCCGCTCGGAGGACGGCCCGTAAGACGATGGACCAGGCCAAAGAGCCCACGACGAATATCTTAAGGCGGAGCCGGCCCATGAGCGCGCCCACCGTAATCACCCCGACGAAAGACGTAAAACCCGAGCACATTACGCTCCCGGAAGGACAAGGTCAATGACCTCTACAAGACGGCAATTATGACGTGCCACGCCATAAACCAAACCGTGGCTCGGACTCAACTCATATTCTCCGTCTCGCTTGGGGGGTGGCCTAGCTCACCACCCCCAGCGCATGGGATTTCGCCCGAAGGTGGCCTAGCTCACCACCATCGGGCAAAATCTCGCCGAGGGAGGGAGACCCCCGCTCCTCCATCCCTCGGGCGACGGGCACTACCAACTCACCCCAGTCACCAACCCTCGGGCATAGGAGGTGCCACGGGAGGAAGGGAAACAAATGATTTAATGCCGCCGCGACGGCAGCGAGGCGCCACGCCCATCGACACGCCCAACCAAATCGACCGCCATATTACTTCCCAAACCGGACCGACGGGACACAAAGCCGAGCCGGTGACGCATTACGCCGCCCAAAGACGGGAAACCAGGATGACACCGCTCATTTTACGTAATCACGCGCCAAGGTGCCACGTTGGGCAGCCCTCGGCACGTGACACGCCACCACCACATCCCCGGGCCGCCCTCGCCATGCGGATCGTGAGGGACGCCCTCACGCACCCCTCGGGACCGCCCCAAGAAGCGGCACGTCCACCATCGGATCGGGGACGCGTGTCTTCATCAAACGGCGCCCAAAGCCAACCATCCCCGGCCGGCGCACATGCAGCCTCGGGAATTAGCCACCGGCAACCACCTATGTAAACGTTACTCCCCCTTTTTCTTGCTATAAAAGGGGGAGTAATGCCCCATTAGGGGGGATCGCCAATCGATCATTCTCGACTCCCAAAGCAATGAACCACTACCACTTCCACGATCGTGGGGGCTTGAGACCAGCGTCTCTCCCTCACGACGGCCTGTGAACCCCTACCGCGGGCTCACCCTTTGAGCGAGGTAACACGAGCAGACACACCCCCGCCGGACGTAGGGCCCCGTTGGCCTCGAACCAGATAAACCGCGTCCCCCGTGTACATCTTGCGCTACGCCATCGAGGGAGGAGGCACACACGGCCTATAAATTCTTCATTGCCTAAGGCACCCGAGGCGCCCGCCGGCTCGAACGCCGACAGTTGGCGCGCCGGTAGGGAGGAGCGCCGTATGTGCAATCCGCATCTCCGCCCGACCCTCATGGCGTTTTCACTCGTTCCCACCCGTCACGGAGCACGAGCTCCCGCTGAACACCACTATTCGAACGGGCGGGGCATTCGTTGCACCTCGGCCACGCGGCTACGGAGATGATCCTTCCGCCGGTTTATCGCGTAAGAGCGGGCGGTGCCTCTCCCCGGGCGTGCCCACCATCACGGCCACCGAAAGCAAGCGGGCAAGGCGTACTCCATCTCGCGCGCAAGGCGCACTCCTCAGCGGCACATTCCGGATCCGACGACGCACCCCCCCTGCCGACCGCGATGGAAGGGCTCCTATGAACCCTAGGCCCGGAAGATCCATACCGACCGTTACCCGCGGCGTAGCATCCAAAAAACCCTAACCGTCTGGGAGAACGCGCCCTCCGTAGTACCGGGGGAATCCCCGTGGGTCCTTCGCCGGCGGAGACTTCGGTCGAAGCCTTCGCACGAAGAGCGGGAGAGACCCCCCTGTCGTCCCCTGGGAGCCGCCCTACGACCACTACATGGAAGAGCCCCTCCGTCAAAGGATGCCGGCAGATCCCGCCCCCGCCACCACGCCTGCACGCTTGGGGCTTGGTCCCGAGAACGGAGGAATCGCCTACCGCCCGAAGAATCAAAACTTCCTTCGAGCTGCCGTGCCCCCAGAACCGACGACGAGGACGAATACTATGACCCCACGCTGAATGCTTTAATATAGAGGTCGCGAGCAAGACGGCCGCCACCGACGCCTCCGACGAAGAAGCGGATGTGCCGCCGCGACGGGTTCCAGCCAGCCGCGCCGGCCTCCGCCCGGCCCAGCCCCAGGGCGGCGCCGCTGCCGCCGTAACGCTGCAAATCAGAGAACTTGCAGACAGAGATCCGGCGCTGAGACCGCACGATCGGGCAAATAGAGCAAAACATCCGCCGAGAGCAAGCCTCGCGGACAAGCCCCGGAGCACCTCCCCGCCGCGGCAATGATGGACGCGACAGATCCAACGGGGTGCCCCCACTTCCCAACATGGCGGCCCTCGCTCAACAGGCCGCCTCAACGTAGCGGCGCGGCCATGCCGGGTACGTGTGAGATGCCCGAGAGCCCCCTCGACCGCCGAGGGGTAGGCGCATTCGGGAAGGCCTTCGACAACCCCTCGACAAAATTGCAGCCCCGCTCGCAGAGCCCGCCTCCCGAGATCGGGCCATGACGCCGCGGCGACGGAGGAGTCCGGCGAGCCTGGGGTGGCCCCGCAAACCCGAAAGGTAGCCGAAGCCTCCAGTTCGCCCGTCCGAGAATGCCCGGACGACAACCGCAGCCAGCCGCCCGGCCCGGGAGCGCATACAAGACCCCCACCATGATCGTATCAGGCTGCCCCGACCGTGGAAGAACTTGAACAATCACGTGGCTCGCGCGAGGGCGGCATACCCGGGGCGACCGTCGGACGAGACGCTAGCACGTTGGGAAGACCGAGGGTACTCCCCGAGCCTCCCGGCCACAGCCTTCACAAGGGACATCAGAGAGCACCACTCCCCTCGCTCAGCCTCCCTACCACTTGGAGAAGTACTCTGAGAGACACACCACCCGAGGTATGGCCGGATTCATCGGCCGGCATGCCGCCCTCGTAGGGCACTCGATGACAAGGTGATAATCAAACCCGCCCGCACTTTGAATCGCCTAGGGCCCTGGCCGGAACATCTCCGCCGACCTCATAGCAACCGGGCGCATCCGGTGAGAACCTTCAAGGGCATTTTCCAGGGCACATACCGCGCCCCGGTAATTCCCCGGGATCTCCGAAACCGCGCCAAAAGCCCGACGAAACCCCGCGCGACTACATTCGGCGCTTCTCCAACGGACCGAGCTCCCTAATGTGACGGACTCGGCGGACGTCATAGGGGCCTTCTTGGCCGGCACCACCGCCAAGACCTTGTGAAGAAGCTGGGGCGCTGGACTCATCGAAGCAAACGAGCCGATGGACATCGCCACCAAGTTCGCAAGCGGTGAGGAGGCAGTCGGGAGCTCTATTCAACCGTGGCTCTGCAAGGGAAAGCGCAAGGAAGAGGAGCCCGAGGGATCCCAACCTCGGAGAACAAGAAGAAGAAGAAGAAAGACAAGAGCCGCAAGGGCAAAGGGCCATGCCGCCCTGGCGCACGATGAAGACATGGTGGCCGCGGGTCGACCGCAAGGGGCCGGCCCCCCGCCGCAGAAACCTTTGACAACATGCTCAAGAAGCCGTGCTGGAATCACAAGCTTACCCTGGCCAAGCATACCCTCGAGGAATGCAAGACGGTGCGCAAGCACTTCGCCAAGCTCAAGGCTATCCCCGAGGAGCAAGAAGAAGAAGCGCCCGAGGCAGTCCCGAGGGCAACAAGGGATTCCCAAAGGTGAACAATTGCTTCATGATCTTCGCGGCAACACCAAAGAACATGACGGTGCGGCGGCATAAGAAAGAACGACGCGAGGTGTACGCGGCCGAGCCGGCGATCCCGGCTGCGCAAGTGGTGGACCAAGCCATCACCTTCGACCCGGCCGGATCACCCTCGGCACATCCCGAACCCGGGGGCTTATCCATTGGTAGTGGATCCCGTCATCGCCAACACCCGGCTCACCAAGGTCCTCATGGATGGGGAAGCAGCCTCAACCTCATCTACGAGGAGACGCTCGACCTCCTCGGGGTGGACAAGTCCAAGATCCGTCCAGGTGGGCCGGCATTCAATGGTGTTGTCCCCGGCAAGCAACTCAAGCCCCTCGGGCAGATCGACCTCCCGGTCTGTTTCGGGGACCCCTCGAACTTCGACAAGAGACCCTCACGTTCGAGATCCGGGGTCCGGGTACCTACCACGCACTCCTCGGGTGGCCTTGCTACGCCAAGTTCATGGCCGTCTCAAATTATACCTACCTCAAGCTCAAAATGCCAGGGCCGAAGGGTGTCATCACCACCGGCCCCTCACATCACCATGCATATGAGTGCGATGTGGAGAGCGTGGAGTACGCCGAGGCACTCGCCATTGCCGAGGCACTCATCGCCGATGCCAAGAAGAGCTTCGACAAGATCACGATGGAGCGAGGCCAAAGCGCCCACGTGTTGACACCTGTTATAGCATAATATTACTAGTCAACTAAACTTGGATAAGGGCTTAAAATGAATATCAAACATAAGTCTAGGGGCTTTACTAACATAATTCCATGAGTTTTGGTGATTTATATAATTTCGGGGACCTAATAGATAATTGCGAGAGAATAATGGAGAAAGTTCGAATATACAAGGCATATGAAGACCAGACTTGTCCGTGAAGCAACTTCGACCGAAAAGTGGACTAAAACATTCTAGAAGGTACCAGAGGACACCGGAAGAAACGGGGAGGCGAGGTGGCATGCCACCCCGGGCGGCCGCCAATGTCCACCCCACGGCGGCCGCCAGGCTACAGAAGGCCCAATCCAGCTCGGCTTTTGTATGTCGGTTTACCACCGACATTGAGGTTGTATCTATACCGTTGCCAAGGTCGGTTTGATCCAAGGGTTCACGTTCATCGCCAAGGCCTATATAAGAAGACCCCCGCCCCTGTGGTTAAACCCTAATTCATTCTATCTCATTATTCATTAACTCTCGATTTGTAGAGGTGTCCCAATGTAAGGATAACCTCTCTCTCGGGATTAGTGAATTAGAGGTAGATTAGAAGTAGATTAGATATGTAATTAGAGATAGATTAGACATGTAATTAGAACTAGATTAGATCTAACTTAGATCTAATCAAGAATAAAAGGAGAGAGGAGCTATGCTCTTGTTCGGAGATGTCTTGAGTATGGTATGTCTTTGTATCTTCTCTACAAGACTTATGATTCATATATTTATCTTCTCTATTTACTTCCATTACTTTCATATATTTGGTTAAGTATAGTTGTTATATTATTGCATGGGATCTCCGCCGTATTGAGTGCTCTAGTTATTCATGGTAGCTAGAGTAGTAATCTATAGTGTAGACTTGGTGTTTAGGCTATAGGTTACCCGAGGTTTCGCCCAAACCTACGGATAGTTGTGGTAGACCAGGGTGGGTGACACTGTCAGGTCTTTGTAGTCCACCACGTATGGTTTGGTGTTTTTCGTAGAGCTTTAGGCAGCCTTCTCCCAACTACCTTCTTCCCAGTCTTTCTCGAGAGTTGGAAAGGAACTGTTGCTCCAAAGTGCAAAGAGTGTAATTGCTATCATAGAACCTAAGTAATAGAGATACCCAGGAACATTGATCTCTCTCTTTGACCTCTTGTTTAGTCTATTTATTCTTTGACATCTTAGGTAGCTTATTATTTTATGCTATGATATTAACTTATCTTTAATCATTTACCCCTCACTATAGTCTAGTGGTTTGCTAAGTTAGTGGATACATGATTGTGACTTATTAGAATTCTTTAGCCAAAGCTTCCCCGTGGATACGATACTCTAGAATACTCATCCTAGGGAAAAGCTACAATGGTAGGTGTTTGCGGCGCTTGCAGAATCCTTCATATTCTTTTAGCACTTAACAAATGCCAACACCACGCCGGGAGCTTCGAACCCTCCTCGGGCACCAAGAAGATCCCGCTCAATCCCGAGCAACCTAACGAGAAGCGGGCCGACCATCAGCTCGGAGCTGAGTCCAAAATAGGAAGCGATTGCTCGTCGACTTCCTCCGTGCGAACGCCAAGACGTTTGCATGGGGACCCTGACATGCCGGGCATACCGAGGGATGTCGCCGAGCACTCCCTAGACATCCGGCGGGCTCAAAGCGGTCATCGGCGCTTGCGTCATTTCGATGACGCCAAGTTTAAAAATCATCGTTGAGGAGATCCACAAGCTGCTAGAGGCCGGATTCATCAAAGAAGTGTTCCATCCCGAGTGGTTAGCTAATCCTGTATTAGTAGAGAAAAAGAATGGGAAATGGCGGATGTGTGTAGACTACACTAGTCTAAACAAAGCATGTCCGAAGGTTCCTTTTCCTTTGCCTCGAATTGACCAAATTGTCGACTAATCGCGGGATGTGAAACTTTGTCCTTTCTTGACGTATATTCCGGGCTACCATCAAATCAAAATGAAAGAGTCCGACCATTTCGACTTCTTTTTTCATAACACCCTTCGGGATGTATTGCTACCTCACAATGCCCTTTGGGTTGAGGAACGCTGGAGCAACATACCAGCGGTGCATGCAAAGCATCTTTGGGGAACTCATCGGGAAGATTGTGGAGGCCTACGTTGACGACATAGTGGTCAAATCCAAGAAAATGTCGGACCTCGTGGGAGACCTCGGGGAAACCTTCGAATGCCTAAACAAGAAGGGAGTCAAGCTCAACCCCGAAAAGTGCGTATTTGGGGTCCCCCGAGGGGATCGCTAGGTTTCATTGTCTCTCAATGAGGCATCGAAGCAAATCCCACCAAGGTCGAAGCAATCACCAAGATGGGACCCATTCAAGACCTCAAAGGAGTACGTAAAGTCATGGGCTGCTCGACTTCCTTGAGCAGTTCATCTCTCGCCTGGGGAAAGGGGCCTTCCCCCTATCGGCTCCTCGAAAGACCGAGCACTTTGCTTGGACCCCGAGGCCGAGGAAGCCCTCGGCAACCTCAAGAAGCTCCTAACAAGCCCACCGGTCCCGGGTACCGCCCGAATCACGGAGAGACCCCGCTCTTATACATCACGACCCACTACTCGGTAGTCGCAGCGGTGGTCGTAGTAGAGCGTCGGGAAGAGGGACACACGTTGCCGGTTCAACGTCCCGTTTACTTCATCGGTGAAGTACTTTCCGACACCAAGACTCCTCGACTCACAAATGCAAAAAGGGCATACGCCATTGTACCGACAAGAAGGAAACTTCGTCACTACTTCCTCACGCACCCGATTGCCGTGGTATCCCTCGCCCCCTGGGAAATCCTCCGAACCCGAGAGGCCACGTGAAGAGTGGCGAAGTGGGTAGTGGAGCTTATGGGTGAGACAATCTCATTCCTGCCTCGCAAGGCGATAAAGTCCCAAGTCCCGGCGACCGTGGGGCGAATGGATTCGGATACAGCCTACACCCCGGCACCCATCCGGTCGAGTCTTTGGACCATGTACTTTGACGGGTCCATGATGAAGACGGGCGCGGGGGCTGGTTTGCTCTTCATCTCACCCCTCGGGGTTCACACAAGATATGCCATCCGGTTGCATTTCCCAGCCTCCAACAATGTCGCAGAATACGAGGCGCTGGTCAACGGTCTAAGGATCGCAGCCGACCTCGGCATCCGACGGTTGGAAACCAGGGGGGATTCGCAGCTAGTTATTGATCAAGTCATGAAGGCCTCGGCGTGCCATGACCCCAAGATGGAAGCATACTGCCGAGAAGTGCGCAAGTTAGAAGAGAAGTTCCTTGGGCTCGAGCACAAGCATACCCCGAGGCGCTATAACGAAGCCGCGGACGAACTCGCCAAGGTCGCAGCAACCCGAGGGACCGTTCCACCGAACGTACTCACCCGAGATCTCAAAGAACCCTCGGTCAAGTACACACCCTTGGAAACACCCTCGGGGGCTCACGAAGACGGCCT
Organism: Hyparrhenia diplandra; assembly: GCA_015847255.1. NCBI lineage: Eukaryota > Viridiplantae > Streptophyta > Magnoliopsida > Poales > Poaceae > Hyparrhenia > Hyparrhenia diplandra. The sequence continues at coordinate 71,576 of JADLZK010007947.1, forward strand.
GCAACGCATCGCGCCCGGGCTATGGCGATCGACTCAGTCCCTGACTGGAGAGAACCTCTGCTGGAGTACCTCACCCGAGGAGAGCTACCCGAGGACAAGACCGAGGCTCGCCAATTAGCCCGAAGGGCAAAGTCCTTTACGCCGATTGAGACAAAAAGAACTCCACAAGAAGGGAGCCTCGGGAGTATATATGCGATGCATACCCTCGGCGGAGGGCCAGGATTTGCTTGAAGACACCCATAGAGGAGAGTGTGGCCACCATGCCGCTCCGAGGACCCTAGTCGGTAAAGTCTTTAGACAAGGCTTTTCCCGGCCCTCGGCGATGCAGGGGACGCAAATGTAGAAAACGCACTTGCAAGGAGTGCCGATTCTATGCACGAAGAATGCATCTACCCGGCGCAAAGCCTTGCGCACCATACCCCGACATGGCCGTTTTGCGGTATGGGGTCCTCGACATGATCGGCCCGCTAAAAAAAGGCGGGGGTCACACACACGTCCTAGTCGCCATCGACAAATTCTCCAAGTGGATCGAGGCCCCGAGCTGTGGTGAACCCTCGCACGAGAGGAAACGGTAAAGTTCTTTACGAACATCATTTCCCGTTTTGGAGTCCCGAACTCCATCATCACGGACAACGGCACCAACTTTGTGGGGAAGAAATTCCTCGACTTGTGCGGCGACTCACGGCATCGGGTTGACACCGCGGCCGTGGCACACCCGAGGACCAACGGACAAGTCGGCGGGCCAATGGCATGATCCTCCAAGGACTCAAGCCAAGGATCTTCAACCGATTGAACCATGCGGGAAAAGGTGGTACCAAGAACTCCGCCATCAGTCCTATGGAGCCTTGAGCGGCGAAAAGCCAACCCACGGGCTTCACCCCATTCTTTCGGTCTATGGGGCCGAGGCAATCTTGCCCACGGACATAGAATACGGGTCCCCGAGGCCGCGAGCCTACACCGAGCAAGGCAAACCAGTTGGCAAGACAAGACTCCATTGACCAAGTTGACGGCCCGAGACGTTGCGCCCCGCAGACTCGAGCAAGATACCAACAAGCCCCGCGGGTATCACGCCAAGCGGCTGAAGCCTCCCGGAGTTCCAAGTCAACGATCTCGCACTCAAGTTGAAGACGGATAACAAAGGGCGCCATAAGCCGACGCCACCATGGGAAGGGCCATACTTCATCACCGAAATACTAAGGCCCGGACCTACAAGTTGAAGAACGAGAAGGGCGAAGTTCTCTCCAACGCCGGAACATAGAACATACAAGGGAAAGGTCGTGGGGCGACAGAGCCTCGCCCACCGGGCGTGCCGTGACCGGCCGACGAAGAAGCATCGCGGCGGGCCACACCTCGGCGGCAAGATCTCCCCGGCGCGCACGCCGGGCCCGTCGGCCGCATCCTCGGAGGCGGCATCCTCGCATCTCCGTATCCGCTTCATAGGCGGACTCTATGGGGAATACGGAGGGCACACCTCGCCTTCAAAGCGGCCTGCCGCCGAGTCGCTGGGCGCCATCCACAAAGTCATACGGACTTTGGGTCTTGGCGGCATCGGCAACATCCCTCTCGACGGGTCCGCCCCATCCTCGCCGCCGGAGCCAAGGAAGAAGCCACCGGTGACACCGCCCGCAAAGGCCTCGGGCTCCATCGGGAAGTGCGAGCGTAAGACGGCCATGCACGCGCACCCGTCCGAAAGGTGCTCCGGGGGCTCGGACTGAGGTGGCCACCCACGGCGCTCAAACGATCAAGGGCCGAGGGGCCAACCTCCAGTTGTCCGCCCCTAAAGCGGCGAACGAAGTCGGACGGGGCTTCCTCCGCCTCCCGGTACGACGCTCCCGCTCCACCCTCGGGCGAGAGTGGCCGCATTGTCCACGGCCTCGGTCCGGACCTTCTCCGCCTCGAAACGGATACAAGGATGGTGTCAACAAGGTGAAGTGATCAAGAGCAAGAAAACTCACTAAGGGAGAAGACGTACCCTCGCACTTCAACCGCCCATTCAACATTGTGTTGTGCTCCTCGGCGACGACGGAGCTGCTCCTTCTCCTTCCCGAGGGTGTCCCCTCGGTCACCAACTCCCGATGCGGGTATTCGTGGCGTCGCACATCTCCGCCGCTCGTTGCCTCCTCCCGGACTGATCCCGCCCGCCGTTGGCCTCCTTCAGAACTTGAAGGGATTGCCTCCCGGCGTCCTCAAAGTCCTGGCTCATCTGAGCCATTTGGGCCGCCACCGTGGCGGCCTCGGACCTGGCCTTGACGAGCTCCGCCTCCAACGACTGGCGCTGGGACTCTCTCTCCTCGGCGAGGGCAGTGAGCCGGGAGGTCTCACTCTGGGCTTGGATCAGCCTTGTCCACGTCGCCCGAGGGCGGTCCATTCTCAGACATTCTGCCGAAGGAGCTCAGACTTCTCCCGGGCGAATCGCCGGAGATTCTGCAACAAGGACAGCACAGATTACAACACGCATGTGAAGAGAAGATAGTAGAAGGTGGCCACCACAGCACTCACCGCCGGCGGCCCTCGCAAGGCGCCCGGGGCCACAACATCGCCGATCTCGCAAGGCCGCCGGGCACCACCCATTGGCGGATCTCGCTCATGAGTCCTCCACGCCGTGACTCGGGCGATCATCTATCACCGCGGGCAATGACCTCCGGCACTTCGCCTAGGGTCGGGGACCGCCCCTGAGTCGAGTCGGCTGGCAGATACATCTCCTCCACCTAAGAACTCGCCAAGCAGCCCGGGAACCTGCACCAATAGAAGTCCGGGGACCCTCGCCGCCGACCACGGGCACCGGCCCTCGCCATGGCCGAAGACGACGTTCGCCGAGGTCCGCCCCGAACCCGACACATGAAGGGCGGGGAAGTCGGGGTTGTACTCCTCATGCACCCCGGCCCGCCAGGGCGGGCACCGCCGGCGACTTCCCGTCGCCACCTCGAATAGCTCCTCTTGGGAGAATTCCCGAACGAAGGGGCTGGCTCCTCAAGAGGGCCACCGCCGTCATGAATCCCTTCTCGGCGGCGCCGCTGCTCCAAAAGACGGTGCGGGGCCACATTGCCCGGCCGAGCCCTCCGAGTCGATCACCATCGGCCGGAGAGAGACCCGCCATCTCCTCGTGACCTTGCGCTGGCTCGGGGAAGCCTCGGTCATCAACCCGGTCCCGATCCTCCCCGAGGCTCTGGGGTCAAGGCCACGGGAACCCGACGGCGAGACGACGGGCAACATGGGGAGACCCCCGACTGGCACCACCCGGACGGGCGCGCCGGCCTTTAGAGCCTTCTTGGGGTGCAAGACCGAGGAGTGGCCACCCGCTTCTCGGAGTCAAGGACACACGAATAAGGCTACAATATGCCGGAAGAAAATCAAGATCGTGGAAGGCCGAAAAACTCACGAAGCTCCGAGGAATCGCCCCCTAGGCGTGGTCGGCTTGGGAGGATCGCGACCCGGCGCCGCGCTTGCGCGCGGGCCGCCTCCTCCGCAACCCCCGCAGACGCACGGCGCTTGGCCCGGGGATCGGGGCCATTGGCTCTTCCCGAGCCGGGCCTTGCGACGCCGAGGCATCACCACGACCGGTGGCACCTGCTCCTCCCGCCGAGCCTCGCCCGCGACACCGAGGTACCCACATGCCCCAACGCCGATGGTCCCGAGGACTCGGCCCGGTAAGAGCCCCCCGGCACACGAGCGCCGCGCCCCCCCCGGCCCTCAACACCTCCGGCCATCGCTCGGCTCGTGAACGGCCCCGAGTAGGTCGGGAGCCCCGTGGCTCGGTCATGCGACTCCCACGCCGCCATCCGACGAGTTCCCGACGCACCATCATCCGATCATTGGCCCCTCTGGTCGGCGAGTCGGGTGATTCACCCCGCCTTTGCCGCCGCCCGCTTGGCACGGCCACGCTTCTTCTCTCGCGTCTCCTCCTTCTTCAAGGCGCGCCCTCTCGCCGCTCATTCCGAGCACGGTTCGCCGGCGGCGCGCGCCGGCCCAACCGGGGGCACGGGAGGGGAGAATGTCGGTAATAAATGCGGCCCCCGCAGGAAGACGGAGTAAACACCACTGGGCCGCAGCGGGCAAGGTAGATAACAAATTAACGCAGAACACCGAAACCAAAAGACCCTTACCGGGGAAATGTACCGCGGGGTCGGGCGCATGGGGATCTTCGGGATCGAGGACGGGGGTGTTGGACCCCAACACCTCCCTCACCCTCTTGGCCAAGCCATCGATTGGAAAGCGTAAGGCGACATCCGCGACGCTTCAAGACCCGGCAGCCTCGGGAAGCATCCGGCACATGAGCGAGCAGGGCGAGCCATCAATGGCAACACCCGACGCCGATGGAACGCGACCACGGCCGCGGGCGTTCACGCCCTTCCCTCGAGCCGCAGACCGCTTGCCGCAAGCCCTCCAACCGGGATGATCCCGCCGAGGGAGGACCCCTGCCCAGCTTCGCGGGCGATGCTTGAGAACACGCCCGGTAATGCGATGAAGCATGTTCTTCGCTGCGGAGGTAGAACCACCGATCCCGCCACCCCCCTTGTTGGAGGAGGTGAGCTTGGAAAGGATGTACCCATCAGCCGGTTCGCTTCGCCGGGCTCCGATCGGACTTAGAGCGCAACCTCCAACACAATGCCCCCTCCGCGGCTTGCCCCGCGCCCACCGAGGCAAAGCTGGTAAGATCCGCCTTGAAGAACCACAACCAAAGGTCCCAGTGCGGCTCGATCCCCGTGAATCCCTCACGCGCAGGGTGACGAAGATGGCACCGGGAGATCGAGTTCGGGGGGCGTATGGTGAAGTTCGACGTCGTAGTAGTGGAGGATCGCCTGATAAACCGCCCGCCGGCATCCCGAACCTCGCCGGTGAAGGTCCATCGTGCTCACCACGAGCTATCCGGGAGGGTGAGGCTCCTCCTCCGCCCAATGTGGAGCAATCCACTCCGCCGCGTGTCGTCCGTGACGACGACGGAGAAGCCCGTCCTCGACAAGTTGCGAAGCTTCTCCTCCGTCGCCGTTGATCTCGACCACGGCCGGCGTCAAGCACCTCCTTCTTGCCGCCGCCGCCACCGATTGCGCCATGGATGAGTGGGGAGGCAAGAAAAACAAAGAATCGCCGGGCAACACCGCTCACACGAGCCCAAGGCAAGTGAATCTCCCCCCAACTTCCTCTCCTTCCTTTCTATCTCCCGATCGCACAAATAGAAGGCAAGAAGGCGATGGCAAGAGCGAAGGAGCAACTATCCGCCGCCGCCGGCGCCCCCATATTTATAGGGAAGGGAAGGCACACCGCCGGCTGGGCAAACAAACCGACTCCTCGAATGGACGACCCACGATGGAACGGAAACCGCTCATCCAACGGCTCGCCGCGGCGGTGGAACCATCAAGTGCATTAAATGCACCTTGATGACGCCCTCGATCTCCGCCTCGACAAGAAGCCGCAGGTCGCGTGGCCCCATCGAACCGTCGCGCCGCCGCGCAAGCCGAAGACGCCCGTCTTCCGGGCGGGGGTAAAACCGTCCGGCCATCCATATCCCGCAGCGCCCGACCCTAAGGGCAAAAAAGTCGATCCGTTGACGGTTCCCGCCCTCGGCGGAAACCAAACGAGCCTCGGGCCGACGCACGCAACGCACCTTACGTTCGCAGGTTGCGGGCCGGGCCCACATGGGTTTCTACGCCTTAGGATGATCCGAGCCGGGGACGGGATGGAAATGCACAACCGCCTATACCGGGCCTCATGGGGCTCTGGATTTCGAACGTGTTTAAGACTGGTGCTTTGCTTATAGAGATGTCCCATCCGTGGGAGGCCCATAGGCTCGGGGGTTGGTCCGCCCAAACCCCGGGATCCGCTAAGCGGTCCATAGGTTCTCATGGGGTGAATCCGGATCACATAGCCGACCCTTGCTCCAAGAAGGGCACGGCACCCCGCTAAACCGACTGCTATAACGCCCACGGAGTATGTCACATTCGGCTTGCTGTGGCATTATGACATATCTCCTCCTCCTCCTCTCCCTGAGGGCGATAGAGGAGCGTACAACAAAAGTCGAGGAAGCCGGGTCGACCTTGCGCACATAAGCGCGGGCCTCGCTACCCACGCAAACCCGAATTGCACCGCGCAGCGCAATTTAAGAGTTGTTTCGCCCTTGCCAAGTGCAAGGCATAAAAGACCTCGAAGGAATCCGCCATTCCATTCGAGGCCCTGGCTACACCCAACGGTGCACTCGCGCCGCCACCCATTGTAGACGAACCACCCCGAGAAACCACAAGGTGACGGAATCCCAGAACCCCGGGCGAGTCCACACTCGTCTGGGCTCAGGGCTACTGTCTGGGACCTAAAAATATTGGGCCCCGAGACATTCTCCAAATATAGGAACTGGTCGGCCCATCAAAGGCCCAAGAGAAACCCGGGCCCGCTATGATCCCGCTCAGAGGACGCCCGTAAGACGATGTACAGCCAAAGAGCCACGACGAATATCCGAAGACGGAGCCGCCCACGAGCAGCCCACCGTAATCACCCCGACGAAAGACGTAAACCCGGAGCACATTACGCTCCGGAATGACAAGGTCAATGACCTCTACAAGACGACGAATTATGACGTGCCACGCCATAAACAGCCAAACCAGGGCTGGGACTCAACTCATATTCTCCGTCTCGCGGGGTGGCCTAGCTCACCAACCCCGGCGCATGGACTCCGCTTCGCCCGAAGGTGGCCTAGCTCACCACCATCGGGCGCAAAATCTCCGCCTCGCGGGGAGACCTCGCTCTCCATCCCGGGCGACGGGCACTACCAACTCACCCCAGTCACCAACCCTCGGGCATAGGAGGTGCCGATGCGGAGGAAGGGAAACAGCTGCATTTAATGCCGCCACGACCGGCAGCGAGGCGGCGCCGCCATCGACACGCCCGATCAAATCGACCGCCATATCACTTCCCAAATCCGGTCGACGGGACACAAAGCCGAGCCGGTGGCGCGTTACGCCGCCCAAAGACGGGAAACCAGGATGACACTTGTTCATTTCCTAGAATCACAACCAAGGTGCCCCGTTGGGCGGGCCCCGGCACGCGTGACACGCCACCACCACATCCCGGGGCGGCCCCGCCATGCGGATCGTGAGGGACCTCACGCACCCCCCGGGACCGCCCCGAGGCGGCACGCCCTCCATCGGATCGGACCAGCGTGTCTTCATCAAACGGCGCCCCAAGCCAACCATCCCTCGGCGCGGCGCACATGCAACCGGTGCAGCCTCGGGAATTAGCCACACTGGGCAACCACCTATGTAAGCGTTACTCCCCTTTTTCTTGCTATAAAAGGGGGAGTAATGCCCCATTAGGGGATCGCCAATCGATCATTCGACTCCCAAAGCAATCAACCACTACCACTTCCACGATCGTGGGGCTTGAGACCAGCGTCTCTCCCTCACGACGGCCCTGTAACCCCTACCGCGGGGCTCACCCTTTGAGCGAGGTAACACGAGCGGGACACCCCCCGCTGGACGTAGGGCCCCATTGGCCCTGAACGGGGATAAACCGCCCGCGTCCCGTGTACATCTTGCGCTACGCCATCGAGGGAGGAGGCACACGGCCTATAAATTCTTTATTGCGGCACCGAGGCGCCGCCGTTCCTCAAAACGCCCGGCGGTCGCTTTTTTTTCTCTCAACTTTGGAATCATAACAAGTACTACCAAAATGCCAAGAGGCAATCAGGATTCAACAAAGCATAGACTCATTTTTGTTTTAAATGTGAGCTTCAAAATTTTCACAAAGGTAGCAACAATTAAGTAGAATAAATTTTGTGGCTCAATAGTTAATACAACCCTCGCATAAACAGCTTTCCTTCCCGGTTGATATATTTTAGAGGGAGTAACAATTTTACGTGAAACAATCCATGAATTGCATAGGAAGAAACTAAACGGGGTAACTTTTTAAAGTTGATTTCGAGAAAGCATATGACAAGGTGAAATGGACTTAATTTTCTCCAGCAAACACTAAGGATGAAAGGATTCGCACCTTTGTGGTGCCGATGGGTCCAACAATTCATCTCCGGTGGCAGTGTTGTTGGTAAAGTAAACAATAACGTTGGACGTCATTTTCAAACCAGAAAAGGCTTACGACAAGGTGAACCCCTTTCACCTATTCTCTTTAATCTAGTTGTAGATATGTTAGCCATATTCATCACTAGAGCCAAATAGGATGGTCAAATTCAAGGCCTCATTCCCCATTTGGTTGATGGTGGCCTCTTGTAGGGTCGAGATGGCCAATTCGACTAGAGGAGGGGGGGTGAATAGTCGATTCTAACAATTAATCGCAAAGCTATCCAATTCAAAATGCGGAAGAGTAAAACAGCCTAGCCACAACTACACCCCTCTGTCTAAAGTTTTTAGTACCCTTGCAAAGATAGAACTATATTGCTACTAAGGGTACTAAGCTAGATAAAAGCTCACCTACACAATTCTAGTTTGCAAGTCAATCAATTCTAAGCAACTAGAACAAGAGCAAGCTCAACAACACAAGATATATAATGCAATGAAATAAACTTGTGTCGAGATAGGCAAACCACAAAAGGAGAGGTTGACATGCGATGTTTTTACTTGGTTCGGTGACTTGCTTGGTCACTTACTCCAAGTTGAAGCAAGTCCTAGGATTGTTGCTCCTCTAATTAGTTCCAAGCCCGCAAGCTTGGGACTACCTCACTAGGTAGCCTCCTCGAGCACTAATTCTTGAGCCCCTCAATTAACTAGATACTCTTTTTGCCTCAATTCCACTAGAGATGCTCTTTGCCTTCCCTCCAAGCAGGGATGAGCTCTAAAGCCCCCTCACAAATATCAACTCCGAGCACCGTAGAAGCCTTCTATGCGTGCTTCACTTGAGACACAATCACCAAGCCGTCTAGGAAACGGCAAGCTCCAAGAAAACAAGCAACCGCGCCCACACGATGATCACCTAGTGCCAAAAGTAATCTCTCACGCAAGGATCCGCACTAGTGATGCACACTCAATCTCAAATGTTGCCCTCGAGCTTAGAACATGAGAGGAGATGATAGGGAGGAGCTCTCTCAAAGGATATGTTGTTAGAATAGCCAAGAAACCCTCTTCAACTGGCCAACCAACTATATATATAGGAGGCCCCCAAAACTAGTCATTTTGCCTTTCCTGCGACGAACGCGGACCGGTCCATGATAGCAACCCCGGACAGTCCGCCTCACACGAGAACTTGCCATCGGATTCAAATTCAACACTTATGGACAGTCCGCCATTCAACCACGGCCGGCTGGAAAGCAAGAACAACACCTCGCGCCATTGCGAGAAAAAAGAACTCTAGACAATCCACCCGATTGGGCCCGGATCGTCATTTATTACGGCCTCGGCCACTAACCAAAGACCAACAACGACTTTGCTCGCTGGCCAAAGAGAATTGCGGACGCCCACCGGACATGGCGGACTCGCCCGCCATTGAATGACACGGCCAGCGCCAGAAAGCGGGCAATGCAATGGCTCGCTGGCGACAAAATGGACCGACGGGACGGTGTGTCCCTTTCCTTCCAGCGTCCATCACAACACGGTCCAGTAACAAAGTGTCTCAACTAAGTTAGCGTGCAGATTGTCCACCTTAGTGGCCCGAACAGTCCAAGTTATGCCAAGAAACCTCTTCTCAAGCACAACACCTCCTTTAATTTTGGACAACCACTCCACACACATGAAGGGTTCCAAAAGCTTTGGTTAGAATCAAGTGCTCTCAAAACCTTTTCAAGATAAGCCAACACCTTGCCACGATCATTCCAAGAGGATTGTTAACAACGCCACCGGTTAGCTTTTTGAAATCTTTTTCACAAAGGTTTTATCGAACATCGCCACTTAACCACTAAACGTACCTCAACGTTAGAGCTCACAAATGGCTCTGCTTGTTGACGAAATGGACCGACGGGCAGTGTGTCCCTTTCCTTCCAGCGCTCATCACAACACGGTCCAGTAACAAAGTATCTCAACTAAGTTAGCGTGCGGCATGCAGGCGCCTTAGTGGCCCGAAGCAGTCCAAGTTATGCCAGGAAACCTCTTCTCAGGCGCAACACCTCCTTTAATTTTGGACGGCCACTCCACACACATGAAGGGTTCCAAAACCTTCCAAAGTTAGACTCAAGTGCTCTCAAAACCTTTTCAAGATAAGCCAACACCTTGCCACAATCACTCCAAGAGGATTGTTCAACAACGCCACCGGTTAGCTTTTTGAAATCTTTTTTTCACAAAGGTTTTTATCGAACATCGCCACTTGACCACTAAACGTACCTCAACGTTAGAGCTCACAAGTGGCACATGATAACCATAATGCAAAACGTGTTTGCCCCTCTTTATAGTACGTCAATTTATCCTAAATCCGGCTATAATATTCTCTACATACCTCATAGCCGGTAAAATGAAAAACTATATGTTTCATACCTTTGCCTTGCTTAAATCCAAATGCTTCCATTTGATGTTCCGCAAGGAAAGTCAAATTTCACCAAGTCACTCGAAATGATAAATTCAACGTTGACTTGATCTCCAAAAATGTTGTGGGTCACTCAAACCATCACATAGACTCCAAGTCCATCAACCTTAGCCTCACTTTTGACCTTCGCTTTGGTCCTTCAGCCAAGTTGCTCTTTCACCGCCTCACGGTTCATTACTTCAAAGCCTTGACTTGCCCTTCACCTTCGCATCGATCTATCAAGCCAAGTCTTGTTTCGGTCTTCACTTGCTTGCTATGTTTGATTTGAACTTTCCAACATACTAGCAATATATCAACCCAATGTCGATATTCATCTCAACTTGTGAACTCAACTATTTCTCCTTCGCACACTCAAATGAGAAGTTAGTCCACAAGCGTTGTCATTAATTACCAAAACCCAAACAAGGGCCTAGGCCTTTCAATCTCCCCTTTTTGGTAAATGATAACAACCTCAATAAGAAGTTTATAAATAATTGAAATTGTTTTGCACCATTTATCCGTAGCATTAAGATCATGAACAAGGATGGATAAATGCTACAAAAACTCAACTATGTAGTGAAAGCTCCCCCTACCTATGTGCATAAAGTTTTGGATTGAATTTATTCACATTTGCATAAATTTAGAAATTTTGGCAGAGTTTTCCCTACATAGTAATAATCCAAGAGCACAAGATATATGATATTACCTTTGAAAACCACAATCATTTATAATAGTCTCAGAATACCACAAAGATTGCTAGAATCGCTACACAATACACCATAATATCACAAGTTCAAGTTCTAGCATCACAAGATCACAAGCCAACAAGCAGGTTCCACAATATGGTTATTACAACTAAATGCAAGCCACATAAATGCATCAACAAAGTTCAACACATAATTAAAAAAACATGCAATGGTCCATAAGCAAGCTTTCCATATGTGGAGATCTTCAATTTTTCTTCAACTTCTTCTAACTTACGCCTCTTTGTCATTGATTACCCAAAAAGGATAAATTCATGCATCGACATTATCATCACCGGGAGGGAAGAACGCGTGGCGGAGGGCGAGGATAGAATGGCATGTATGGATACTAAGCGGCGGGGAGGAACATGCCTGGGGTATATCATGCTGAAATGATCATTGATGGAATTGAAATTGGTGTTCAAGTCATCAACACGCATTTGCTCAAGATGGTCCCGCACGTTACGTATTTCGCTAAAACCGCTCCCCGTGTGGATAGAGTACCAAGTCGTGCACTAAGAGCATCAATATCACTATGCAACCCCTGCTGAACAGTCTAGAGTCTGGACATGATCGACTCATACATAGTAGTGTGAATGCTGGCTGAACTGCTGAAATGTGGTGTCCATGTGTCCCTACCAATTCGACCCATAGTCCGGAACCCTTGCTACATACGCTACTAAACAATTGTCACCAAACCGAGCAAAGGAGGATGTGGCCCCTTGTGTTTCGCATATTCTCGAAAATAAGGATCAAAGTATCCTGTAGGAGGTACCCATCATCATCGCCCCATCTATGCATCACCATCTTGGTGTTCTTCCTCTTCAATAGGTGGAGGAAAGGGAGTGAGTGTCCTTTCATAGAACTATGGTTCATTTGCATATGGGGTGTACACCGTGTATGCATCAAGAACGAAATGATTTTTTGCGTGATACCCGAAATCTTGTTTTCCTCGGGATTAGTGCCATCACATATGGAGCAAAGTAAAGATTTGTAGTCATGTTATGCTTCAAGACCGCTAGAAGTTATAAAAGTGATCGGGAAAGGTTTTTTTTAGATAAAGGAGTGAAGCACTCCCGGCCTTCGCAACCATTTGGAAGCTTATGGCATAACAAGTCACAATAAAGGGCCTAGCCCAAAGTTCCGATAGCAGCCAATAAAGGGCACGGCCCAAAGTTCGCATAGCGCCGGTATCCACCAACGTAAACACCACCTCGCGGGAGGGTAAACGAGCAGGAAATGAACAAGTTCAAAGGTTCAAAGAACCACAAAACACACACGCTAGTAATCAACTAACACATCTAGCGGACAACCGCCAAAACAAGTAGCATCACCACTACCACCGGAGATTAAACTCCAATCATTTTTTGGGTTCTCCAAATTGTAGATCCAAAGAGTTTTCGAACCATTCCTTCCAAAAAGCCTCGCACCCATCCTTCAACGTTCCCCTCTCTTCCTCTTTAGACAACAACGACCATTGCCTGATCCAAGTATGTTCCCCCGAAAATCACACAAAAAAAGAGTTAGCAACAGCGAGTCTTATGGAATACCACATCATTCCTATTCAACCAAATCACCCAACAGAAGGCCGTGGTCCCAACTAGTATTTGATTACTTAATCTAGGTTCAAAGCCCCTAATCCAAGAACCAAACATGTGAGATGTATTCCTTGGTGGTTGAATGTTGAAAGTAATGAATAAAGCATTCCACACAGATCTTGCCACACGACAATCAAAAAAGAGGTCTTTGGATATTTTCATCACAACCACATAAATCGCATTTAGGGTCCCCTTCCATTTTCTTTTTTTTACAAGATTGTCTTTGGTAAGGATGACACCTCTTTTTAAATACCAAAGAAAAATCTTTATTTTCAAAGGCAATCTCGCCTTCTAGAAAGCTTCCTTCCCCCTGTCTTCTCCTTTTTCATTATTTCTCTATAGAGATTGCGTTGAGAAAATCTCCTTCTTATTTATTTTTAGATAAATTTATCTTTAACGTTGTTCAATCTGACATGTAGCAATAAGGTCACTAGACTAAGCCAATCTTTACGTCTCTCTCCCACTAAACCACGCCGAAGGACAGATTCAAGGGCACTTCGAACTCGGCACGCTAGCTACGAGAGACCCCCTTCTTCCTTGCTATCCTATACAACTCCTGGGAATTTTCGCATCAACGACAATTGATCGATCCAGGGCATCCTCCCAAAACCTTGTTTGCTCACCATCATTCACCTTAAACACCCCATGTTGCAAGACCAACTCCTTCACCTCCATCAGTCCAAACCAAAAGTGCGAGTCACCTGGTCGTTTTTCTAAATGCGCTAAACATTTACCTTTGACATATTTATTTCTCAGTACCTCTTGCCAAAGACCCTCCTCATTAAGAAGTTTGAACAACCATTTACTAATAAAGCACATGTTCTGAACTTCCAAGTCTAACACCCCCAAACCCCCCATACATCTTGGTTTACAGATCATACTCCATTTCGTTAACCTATATTTCTTCTTATGTTCGTCACTTTGCCAAAAAAAAACCTGGATCGATAATAATCAAGTTTTTTCCGCACCCCTTTAGGGATGATAAAAAGGACATCATGAACATAGGTAGGCTTGACAGCGGAACTGAGTTAATAAGCACTAATCTGCCCCCGAGGAGAGAAGCTTCCCTTTCCAACTACTTAGTTTTTGAAGCACTCCTCTATTGTGCACCAATGTTTATTCGAAAGTTTATGATAATGCATAGGGATACCTAGGTACTTGAAAGGAAAACTTCCCTGTACACACCCAAACAATTCCACATATTCATTGCTCCTCTCCTTGCAATTAGTACGCCACAAATTTACTAGCCAGTTTTTTGCTTTGAAGGTATTTCTGACGCATCATTCTATCATGCTGCTCATTTATGGTTCGTTACAGTTAAGAGTTTTAGAATGATCTCTGTATTGTATTGTATCTACTTTGTGTACTCTTCCTAACTGTTGTAAAGGGTCTTCACCTTCACCTTCATCGGTTGCCACTGTGCTTGCATGTTATTCAACTAAATATTGATGAGAGTATACGCAAACAGATTGTCAAGGAGTTGGAAATAATCTTATCAACGCAGTGCCAATACGCGCCAATACGTTGTTGTGTTCTACCAGTGCTTTTATGTCAATGGCATCATTTCTATTGTTTTGGAGTACATGGACAGTGGCTCTCTTGCTGATTTCCTTAAGACTGTTAGAACCATTCCGGAGGACCACCTTGCTGCAATTTGTAAGCAGGCCAGTGACATGTGGCAGAAGCTAGCCATATTTACTTTGATACTAAAATGATACCATAGCATCGCATGAACCTTGCATTAAAACTATACCTTTTTTGTGCAGGTATTAAAAGGACTGATACACTTGCATCATGAGAGGCACATTATACATCGAGGTCTGAAACCATCAAATATATTGATAAATCATAGGGGTGAAGTAAAATATCAGACTTCGGTTTAAGTGCCATTATTTCTAGTTCCTCTGGACAAGATACATTTACTGGCACATACAACTACATGGCGGTGAGTGCATATTTTCGGTTTCATAAATGCCTCTTCCAGTTTGGCAGGAATTAGTTCTGATGAACTGAAGCCAAATTGACAGCCTGAAAGAATCAGTGGACGGAAGCATGGCTACATGAGTGATATCTGGAGTTTGGGGCTAGTGATTCTGGAATGTGCAACAGGAATTTTTCCATTTCCTCCTCGTGAAAGCCTCTACGAACTTCTTGAAGATGTTAAACGGCTGCCACAGTCTACACCATCAGAACAGTTTTCTCCAGAATTCTGCTCGTTCATTTCTTCATGGTACTGATACTGCTGCATTTACAATCTTATTTATAACAACCATTTGCTAGTGAAATTACATGAGACCTGTTAGCAATTTGTTTTCCTTTAACAACATAAACCTATCTTAAAACACCATAATAAAGGGATCTCATTTTGACCTCATGGTTTTATTGCTCAAGTCAAATTTCATACTTTGTACATTACATATGTGGTGGGAAAGCTTTTTGGAAGGTAACAGCAATAAAGTTTAGTTCATATGTTGTATGACATGCCATTCTGTCCTTGATGTATTTTTGGTTATTCTCTACCTGTGGATTTTTCACATGATGCCTGGAGGATACTATGCCTGATGTAAACATTTTCATTGTGATTTTCAGTATCCAGAAGGATGCTAATGATAGAAAATCAGCACAAGTCTTATTAGTAAGTGAAAAGCACCGTCACACTCACCATGTTGTTCTAAGGCATCATCTGCAAACTAGGCTATCTATCTTACCCTTCCCTGCCTTCGATGCAGGATCATCCGTTCCTCAGCATGTACGATGACCTACATGTTGATCTTGCTTCCTACTTTACTACTGCCGGATCTCCACTTGCCACCTTCAAGTAATAACAATCTCCTTACAGTTTCTCGGTATCCATTTATGCATAGAAGTGACACAATTGTATATTTTTACATTTCCAGGCAACTCTGAAAGGGCACGATGGCAAATGGCAGACAGTTTCTCTTTCTCATCTACTGAAAGGACTTGAGTGGTAAACCCTTGGCAGTCGATCTTTGTAGAGCTGTAGTAGCTTACTGACACGAATGTTTAAGTTTTCCCATTTTTTCCCTCACTTTTTGGACCGGGCTTGGGGTGTGTAGCTGTAATGATCTTTTGTGTGTGTGTATCGTAAGAGACACATGGGGTGTGTTTGGTTGCAGCATTTTGGGCTGGACAGGCTAGCTTAGGCCAAGTTTTTGGTGTTCGGTTGCAAAATGAGGGAGCATAGCCAGGCTATGGCTAGCCAAAATGGAGGAGTTAGCCAGGCTAGGATTGAATTGCAGGGTTGGTGTTTCTTTCCTGGCCAGGCTCCGGCTGGCCACCACTCGTTCCCCTCACCTCCTATCCTTCACACGCCCCGCTCGCAGCCCGGGCTGCCGCCCCTCCCTCTCCACCGCCCGGTGCTTCTTCCCGCGGTGCCCGTAGGGGAAGACCATGTGCGTCTCCTTCCCCATCGGAGCTCGTGGATCCGGAGGCCTAGGTCGACCGGTGGCGTGATGACGAAGTTGATCCCACGGAACACGAGGGCGAGCGGAGCTTGACCAAGGACTACCGACAATTTTGGGTTTGGGTTGAATAATAGGAATATCAATTTTGTACTCCATTTTTTTCAAAAATTTCAATCACTTGTAGTTCAAATTTGGCTTGATTTAAAAAAATTGTCGTAGAAGAGATTAATTATATAAATATATACCAAATAAAGTCAAAAAATCACCAAACTTGAACATAAGTACCATATGATGTATATGAAGAGCTGAAAAAGTTTGTAGGTAAAAAAACGGCTAAAGCCTTTGCCGAGAGCCCGAGGGTCGAACTCTCGGGGGGGGTGTCCTTTGCCTAGGGCTACCGAAAACTCGGCAAAGAGGTCACTCGAGGAAAATACCTTTGCCGAAAGCCGAAGTTGGGTCTCGACTCTCGGCAAAGGTGTCTTCGCCGAAAGTGTGGATGTTTTTGCCGACGGCCTTTGCTATCGGCCCGATAATTTGTCTCTCCTCCGTCTTTTGGCCCCACAAAGGATGGGGGGTAGACCGAGCATTTTTCGGGTCGGGTCGAAAAAAACCCGATTATTTCGGGCGAAAAATCTTGCCCATAACGTCCCCGGGTGGCAAGGCGGGCCTAGCTTTTTCGGCTGGGCCCGGTTTGGGCGGGCTACCCGTGCATTTTACACTACAAAATAGCTAGAAATGTATTTCGGGCCGAGTTCGGGCCAAGAAAAATTTTCTTGGGCTTCAAAATCTCTGCCCAGGCCCTGTCCCGTAAGGTTCGTGGGCGGGTCAAAACCCGTCGGGCTCGGGCCGGGCCTGCAGGCCGGGTCGGGCCGGGCTAGTTTTGCTTAGGTATGGGGGGGGGGACCGGTAGTGTTATCGGAAGGGTGCATGTAGTCATGCACTAAGGTTGTCAGGCATATCGTCGAAAGTCTTTAAAAGACATTTTGTTTGTCAACGTTTTCGCTTCTATTCTCCACATTTTCGTTAATATATCCACTTGGATCTTGATCTAATCATGCTTTTAATAGTATCATAAAAAATAATATGCAAATATAGTTTTTTTAGGACCAAGTTAACTGCCCATTGAAGTCCTATATCCGGCAAGCTAACTGCACATACAAATGGAGCATCGAGTACTTTACTACTCCCCTGTCCCTAAAAAAAGATCGTCACCGTGGGATGCGTACCATAAGCTTTACTCAATTTATAGAAAATACGTGCAACATTTAAATTTTTAAATAAATTTGTTAAAAAAACTAGACTTGAAGATCTTTCCGATGATGCTAATTACTTAGCACAAATGTTTTTATATTTTAATATATAATTGCGGCATTTGTGTCTCGAGAAACACGGTGACAATCTTTTAGAAACAGAGGGAGTACTTTATATCTGAAAACACGCATATAAATGGGGAAAGCTAACTGCACACACAAATGGAGCATCGATTACTTCATATCTGAAACACGCATACAAAAGGGGAAAGCTTGGAATGAACTTTATTCTTGAAGTGTTCAATCTTTTCGAGTATGGTATTGGATCCAGTTAGCTCGTATATGTTGCCTAACATGCATGGAATAAACATGCTTCGGGGACTCAGATATGTGTTAGGGATAAAGATATGTATTAGGGATAAAGGGTCAATCTTTTCAGGGTCCAATTTTGCTTGGTCTACATTGTGGTGATAACTGAGAAGGGTGCAACTGTAGTTGAATTGGTGTCATGGAGTATGGAGTTGTGTGGATAGCCGAAGCATTTGTTTGGGATGGCCCGTGTGATGACTGATGAGACTCGTTAGGCAGCTCCTATGGAGCTGTGATGGCAATAGGCCAAGTCCAATGTACTTAAAGATTCACGCATTGACAACATCAAGGTGGCGTGTATATTCGACAATCTAGAGTTTGTTAGATATGTGTCGAATATACGTGTATATTTTTTTTAAGGAATTGGTTATATTACGAGTTGAGTTGTATTAGGGGGTTGAGACGGAGTTTGAGTCACATTCTTTAGCCTAGCGGACCCCAATTCCCGATCGCGTGTTAGCTAACTCAAGGTCGATCCGACCATGGCGCTGCCTTTCTTAGCTACAACGCTCTCTTTCCTCAGCTTTTTTTTTTTTTGTATGTGCTGATGTCAACGCACTGATATAGGCGAATAGATATATCCACGTTTTTCGTTAGTATATCCATATATATTAACGGATATATCCATTTGGATCTGGATCTAATTATCCACTTTAATAGTATCATAAAAAAATAATGTGCAAATAAAAGTATAGTTTCTTTATGACCAAGTTAACTGCCCGTTGAAAATACTATATCCGGCAAGCTAACTGCACACGGAAATGGAGCATTGAGTACTTTTATATCTGAAACACGCATACAAAAGGGTAAAGCTTGGAATGAATTTTATTCTTGGCATAAGAACATGACACACATGGAATAATTTACGCTTCAAGTAGACCAGGGCTTACGCAAAAATTGATACGATACACGAATAAAGTTTCCGGCTTTGCATTAGTGTCCATTCCAGCCAACCAGTCTTTGTTGTAGCCTCAGCTCGTCCTCGTTACTGCGACACATAGTCTCATCGATCTTCTATCAGTCCATTAATTCAAGAGAAGATTTGAAGCGTCTATTTGTTCCTAGCTAGATCGATATCGATTACAAGATTTCGCCTGTCGATCAGCTGCAGCTTGCCATCCATCTTTATCAATAGGTATGAACTCGTCTCAAAAGAGAGAATGCCAGTTTTTAATGTGAAATTAACTCTACAGTATTTCACCAACTGATCAAACGATTTTTATGATGCATTTTGCAAATAAACAGGCCCAAGAAAATGGCGGACATGATCCTCGGCTCCACGCAGGCCGTTGGCTCGCTCCTCGGCCGACTGGCATCGGCCCTCGGCGAGGAGGCGATGCTGCTGAGAGGCGTCCGAGGCGACGTGCAGTTCATCAAGGACGAGATGGAGAGCATGAACGGCTTCCTGCTGCACGTCGCGGAGTCCACCGGGGACGGCGAGGAGGACCCCGAGTCCAGGCGTGGATGAAGCAGGTTGCGGAAGTGGCGTACGCTTCCCAGAACTGCGTCGACCTCTACGTCCAGAGCCGTGGCACTGGAGCTGGAGCAGGGACGAGCTATTTCCTTCGCCTGCCCCGGCTGCTGTGGACGCTGCCGACCCGCCACCGCATTGCGACACAGATCCGGGAACTAAAGGCCCGGTCACGCGAGGTGGGGAGAGGCGGCTGAGGTACGGCGTGGAAGCACCACCAAGCAGAAGAAGCCATGTCCACGGGTCCACCAGCGTCAGCAAGGCGTCAAGGCAGACTTCTGGCGACGAGGATGCCAAGGAACGGGATGACGCCCAACGTCATGCCCTGGCCAATGCTCATGCCGTCGCATTTGAGAGCTCCAAACTGGCCGAGTGGATGAAGGGGGAAGGAGAAGAACGAGGAGGATGGCATCAGCGCTCAACGCCAACAGTCATTGCACTTTGGGGATCTGAGAGGGCAACCACTCATTTTGCCAAAGGGCAATGCTCAGTATCTTCTCCTTTTACCTGTTAGGAGATAATATCTCAAATTGATCTGGACCATTGATTCTTTACAATTTAATGAGTTACTAAATAAATAAATAAATTAAACAAACAAAAACTCCCGCGTCCGCTATTGATGGAAGGGAATCCCGCATGAGGACTCAACAAATCACGGAAGAGCTGCGCGGGATCATGATCCTATTTACGTGCGTGACATTGAACATATTGAATAGTACACACAAACAAACATGTTTAACGTACGTATACAAAACTTTATATGCATTAATTCTAAAAAAAACTTTTATATGCATATATGAATTCTGGTATATGTTAATTAGAAATAATACTTAATTTCCATTCAAATATATGATTTAACGCAAAATCAAAGCAATTGGTCGCTTGAAAATATTCAAAGATACAAAACTTGGGGACTTGGGCAAAAAATAGATGCTAGCACGAACAATACTTGAACTACTTCAATATAAAAAAAAAGTTATTCAAAATTAGAACTTTTGAACACGTATATAAAAAAAATTGGGAAAGACATGCATGCATGCCTGCCTACACGAAAGGAAGGAGGCCCGCTCGCTTCTCTGCCCCGTGTAACGAGAGGATTTGACGTACTTCTTTTTTTGTTTTAATATTTAATACTTTCCTTATTTATCCTATTTCATAAAATAAAAACTAAATAAATATTATTACCACTTAGAGGTAATAGATGACCATAACCGTTTGATCGAAGTAAATGGACGGTCCGCAGTCATTTGGGGAGTACCGTAGCAATTGCCTTTGCGAAAACAGCATATAAAGATCCATGGTTGAAGACATCCTGTGCCTTGGACTGCAGGGCCTGGGTGGAGCTCGGACCGGACAATCACCACCTGATGTTTGCTGATGGCATGGAAGAATTGAACTTGAACGACGAGAAGCTCATTATTCAAAAGCTCAAGCAGCATCTGAGAGCTAAAAAGTTCTTGCTTGTGCTTCATGTCAAAGCCGAGGAGAAATCCCTTGGGGTCTGGGATGGCATCATGGCTGCTTTCAGTGGCAAGTGTGCCCCTGGCAGTGCAATACTAGTCCTCACAATGTCCTATGAAGTGGCCTCCTCCATCACCCCCAACACATATAGCGTGTTTCGGGTACGTTCAGACCGCCATGAATACCTCACCGAGTTTTACCTGGACAAAGCAACTGCCCTAGTGAACAACAATGACCTGCAGCCAATTTTAAGGGGCATCCTCAGAAAGTTGTCCAAAGAAGCTCCCGAGTGCATTGGGTTGTTCCTACATGCTCTCTATGTTAACCCTAGTAAGACACTAGATGACTTTCAGAGCTTATCATCATCCAATAGCAAGAAGAAAGTGCCGATGCTTCTCTATAATGGCCTGTCTAGCAATTGCAAGAACTGCTTCCTTCACCTGAGCATCTTCCCGGAGAAAGCCACCATTAGACGGACAAGATTGGTAAGAAGATGGGTTGCTGAAGGCATGATAACAAAAAGTGGCAGGCTGAGTTCGTGGGAAGAAGCTGACCGCTGTTTCGATCTGCTTCTAGCCCATGGATTCCTTATGCCGCAGGACACGGATGTTACTGGCAAGGTCAAAAGTTGTGTAGTGCATGACATTGTGACCGAGATAGCAAGGGATGAGTACTTCGTCAACTCCAACCTTCCGCCTGACCTGGCTCATCGGCTCTCGGTCCGCAGTGCATTCAATCTACAACAAGCAGCGCAGCAACTGCAAGTACACCAGTTCAAGCCCCGTTGGAACATGTGCATCCCTTTCAACCGATGTAACCAAACCGAAGTTGATGAGTCCAATGAAACTAGTGTGTTCTTGGAATCACTCCCTCTATCAACACCCTTGGGGATGCTGGAAGTGCTTGATCTAGAAGATTGCAAGGAATTAAAAAGGGCATCATCTCAAGAACATTTGCAATCATGTATTTCAGCTCAAGTACTTGAGCCTCCGCAATACTGACATCAATGAACTGCCCAAGCAGATTGACAAGCTCTTGTACCTAGAAACTCTGGACATTCGAGGAACTAAGGTACGTGCTTTCGCCAGGAACTCTGTTGTGCTCCCAAAGCTTAAGCATCTACTTGCCGGTCACAAGCCTGGCATCCACTCGGATGAACCATTTGTCACTGTACAGATGCCCAAACATACTGGGGCCATGACAGAGCTGCAGGTTCTACACCATGTCGCTGTTTCCAAAAGCGGCAGCGAGTTGATTGAAATTGGCAACCTCCAGTTGAGAAAGTTGGGTGTAGTTCTCCAGGACACCCAGGGAGGAATTCTTATGCATTTGTACCATGTAATAGAAAAGCTGAGCAAAAGCCTTCGCACTCTGTCAATACAGATCACAGCTAATGCACAGATGGGCGACGACAAGCAAGCAAGACACATACCTGGAATAGGCCCAAAGTATCTTGAGAAACTAGAAATCAGTGGCCTGCGCCTGACATCTCTGCCTTCTTCATGGTTTAATCACCTCAGAGAACTTGCTAAGGTAACCCTACATAAGACTCACCTGTCAGCTAAAGATATTGCTGAGGTCCTCGGACGGCTTAACTTGTGCTACCTCTGGCTTAAGCAAGACTCATACAGTGAAACAAAGCTGTCTTTCAGCAATGATGAATTCCAATATCTCAAGTTCTTGGTCATAGAGTGCTCAAATATCATTGAAGTCAACTTTGCGAATGAAGCGACTCCTAAGCTCAGTAAGATAGTTTGGTCTTCCACTACTACATCACCATCTCTTTCTATTTCTGGGATTGAATGCCTTCAAAGCCTCAAGAAGCTCAAGCTGACTGGCAATTTCAACCTCAAAATGGTGAAGAAAGCAATTGAAACAAAACAAAACAAACCCCACCTTGACATCAAACTAAATGATGCCTAAATCCTGCTATCGCTACCCTTAATTTAGTGTACTGCTTTCTTCATGTGTTCAACTCTCGTGCTATATGTTATACCGAAAGCATTATATTTTACTTTAGATGTTGTATGTATATATGTTGTATGTATATATATATGTTGTATGTATATATGTTGTATGTATGTATGTATTTTACTTTAGATGTTGTATAGTATGTATATATGTCTGGTGATGACCTGTAAAGCTGTGTGCTGTTTTTATGTAACTATACATCAAAGTCGGATATGCAACAATAATGGAAAAATGGATTGTGTGTTGTTGATCTTCATCCTCTTTAACACCTGTTACCCGTACCATCTAGTTCTAGTCTAAAGAAAAACCAATGAAGATGACAATGTTGATAAGTACCCTTGTCATGTGGTGATAAGTGATTGAGATGATTTTACTACTTCTGGCTGTGGTGGTAGAGACTTTTTTGGCATTGGACTTCACCTAGAGGACAGTCTGGTGGAATTTTGCTTGGCATTAATCTTCAAGTTTTTGGATATCGGGAACATAACCCTAGGAGATTTTTCACATTAAATTCAATGTCCGAACCAAAGAAGATGGCTTTGAATGGGTTCTCATTGCTGCTTATGGAGCAGCACAAGATTAGATTCAAAAAGGCTTTCCTAACCGTGATGGTCCAAATTAGTAGTAGTGAAGATAAACTAACCCTCTTAGGTGGAGATGTCAATATTAGTAGGAGACCTTCAAAAAAAAATAGACACAATGATAGATGGCCTTTTCTTTTCAATGCTTGCATCAACAGTCTTAACCTAAGAGATTTAGAACTCTCTGGCCGACGTTTTCACATGGGCTAACTCTCTCGTCACGCCCGACTATTGAAAGGCTTGACAGAGTTTTAGTAAGAACTGACTGGGAACAAAAATTCCCTTTAGCGGTGGTGCAAGCTCTAACTAGAGATATTTCAGATCACACACCTTTGCTTTTTGGATTGCGGAAATTCTACTTCTCAAGGCAACCAGCGTTCCTTTCAATTTGAATTATGTTGGTTACTTATGAAGGGTTTCTTTGAACAAGTAAGAGAAGTGTGCAATAATGAAAATAAGGTGCAGATTCTTTACAGAGATGACAATTCAAGACTAGGCGGATACATTAGAGAGAAAAAAATAAGCAAGAAAAAGAGGATATTAAATCCATGATTGATTCTTTAGATAAGAAGGCAGAATGCTCTATTCTATCTCCAAACGAGTTAGATATGTTTCATTGTCTAAGAGATAGAATCTCTCATTTGTTGAGAGAAGAAGAGATAGCCTTTTTTCAAAGGGACAAAACTAAAGATTTATTAGAAGGTGATAACAAACACAAAATATTTCCATCTTGTTGCAAATGGTAAGTATAGAAAGAGTAAAAATTTTAGCTGGAAAGAAACAATAATATTATAAAAAGGCGAGAGACAGAGTTAAAAGAGCACATAACCTCCTAAATCTGTTTTGGCCCTCCCGAGGAAAACAATTTTACTACGTTAGAGAGTAGAATTGTTGACATTCCTCAGGTTTAGGATTTTGAGAATGACATCCTTACTGTTAAATTTACTGAAGCGGAGGTAAAAGCGGCTATCTTTAAAATGGAACACAATAAAGCACCTGGACAGATGAATTTCCTATTGAATTCTATCAAGTTTTTTGGGAAGTTATAAAGGCTGATTTGATGGCCATGTTCCATGACTT
>JADLZK010007948.1:0-102607 GCA_015847255.1 Hyparrhenia diplandra
AGAATGTGCTTCCCCGGGATGGCGTACTTTGAGACGAGTTTTTGACTTGCTATTACTTATAAATCTATAAAATACTAGACACTTTCTGAAAGTGGAATTTTATTGAAGTGATAAAGTATATGAGTATAAAAAGGTATAGTTTTACTTTCCTTTATGGTAGTAAGTTACGTGGGAAAAATATGTCGTTGGTGGCGGAGTCAACAAGAAGCACTAAACGACCTCCGGATGAAAAACTTTTTGAACCACGAAAGTTGATAGAACCACGTCGAGGATACACCACATTCCATATACTATGAGGTACACTTTTTGCATTTGAGAAAGTCTTTGGTGAACCCTAGTCGCAAATCCCACGTATCTCCACGGAGAGAGAGTTTATGCAACTGCTGTGGGCGACTAGTGGACTGAACTCACGCTTTACGGGCAGCTTGCTCGGATGCAAGAAGTCACGCTAAATGCGAGATGTAGATCTCAATGAGTTATGAACTTTCCGTGTTCATGACTCTCTTCCTCTCCTAGGGTTTCCGCGCCGACGCCTCCGCCACCACCCACTCCCGGCGCCGTAGCCCACTCCCGGCTTTGGCGCCGACCGCCATGGTCGTTCCAAGAGAAGGTCCACCGTGCGGGACCCCGTCCGTGATGGGGTAGTGGGCCGCCGAACCCGCCGCCAACGGACCTCCTCCTCCTCCTCCTCCTCCTCCTCCTCCCGGTGGGAGCGCCGCCGGTCACGCCGCTGGAGTCACGCGCGGGACCCCGTTCGTCGTCCGCAAGCATCGACCCCGCAAGCAACTCCGGCCACCGCCGCCCGCGACCCCTCGCGCCACCCGAGCCCTATCGATTTGAAGGCGATCCCGACCTCTGCAAGATCTTTGCCGCGTGGCAACCTCGGCTCGCCATCGTGCTCCAAATTGGCCATCGGTATGAAATCTCCGTCCGGTATACGAGATTAGGATGGTTATCTGTAGATCTTTATTATAGGTCCTAATTTCAGTACATTGTAGGTCTTAACTTGCTTTGTAGAATCAGAGGCTTCTTTATAGCAGCAAATCATTATTTTCCCCTATGAAACTGATGTTGCTTTCTCAAAAACATTATTTTACAGAAAGCTAGTCCTATGATACAAAGACTGCTCGGTCACTTGGTGAGTAACTTACTAAATCCTATCAATCCGATGCCGCTTTCTCAAACTAATAACATTCCATCTAATTGAGTAGACCGTTATTGCCAATGATGCATAATCCGAGGTGGCCGGGTTCCTTAATGTTGAATTCATGGTAGTCATAAATCCATGGCTCACGCCCATTCCCAAGCAATCGAATGGTCACCGCCATTCGGATGGCAGGTAGTGGACGTAGCCATGGCTCCATGCCTACTATGAGCTTGAGAGTTGGTACTTTATGCTGAGGCCTTTTGATTTGCAAAACCCTATTGCCGATGATGACATTTCGGCAGCCATCAGAACTTAATGACCTGAACATTATGGTGATCATGTTGGGCTTGTGAGGACTGGAAAGGTGAGGTACAAATGTGGTTTGTTCTCATTTAGTTCATCGAATCATCGAGAAACTTACATGCCTCAAAGAGATTCGACTTGTGAGGAACTCGTGAGCTTTCTTGATGCCCGAGGTCGAAAAGCTTTCGATGATTTCATGCCCTAAATGATGTCGTATTTGCAACAAGAGTTATGCTTTGATCCTTATGCTCCAAGCCAAAACATGAATTGTGATGAAACCTTTGTTGTTGTCTTCACGTGGTCGATGTCCAATGTTCTAGCATCATCCACGTTATGCAACAATTGTGTTGTGTCAAACTCAAGCCGACGGCAAACAAGTGGATGATTCTCGAACATACGGTACCCGACATGTGTTGACTTATGGGTGTTATTCATATACTGAGGCCTCTACAATATTGAGTGAAATTACTAGACCTATGATGCGAACTTATTTGCCATTGAACCCGTGGTTAATGTCCACTCATGCAACACTAGAGCTGATCTAAGTGATGGCGGGGATGGATGTGAGCACGAATGTTATGGCTATTCAAGCCGAGGCTAGCATACCTAATCCTATCAATATCTAATCCTACCTTTTTTCCTAATCCTATCATCCGTAATCTTGTTGATCTACTCTATCCGTTTTGTTTCTTGTCTAATTGTCCACTATTATTTGGTTAGTTATCCGATTATATATATTTTTTGTTGGTGTAATCCATTGCGTATCGAGGTGATGGTGATGACATATGGAGTACATGGTGGATACAAGTCAGCATATTCATTTGCAAGGTGAGTACATTCATAGATGATAGAAATGTTGGTCGTAGCACTAGGAATCGAAACAAAATTGCGTTAGAGTTACATGAGTTAATGCCATCAAATGAAAAGTGTGATTCCATTAGTTACTATTTACATAGTACATTTTCCCCGGTGACTTCATTATTTTTTTTTTTTGTTTGAACAGCGGCCGGCCGGAACTTGCAATGGCTGCTGGTGGGTTGGAACCTGTATGGTGCAGAACTTGGTGCTTCTTGATTGGCTACAACTTGGCCATAGATGTTGGAATTTATTTAGTTGGTCGGGTCATTTTATTTTAAGTTTTGTTGTATGTTAGTATGAAACATGTGTTCTAGAACAAGCACTTTTGTATGGTCATTTTGGTAATATAATTGGTTTTGTGGTTTATTATTATCCCTATTATTATTGTTTTAATTTGGTTGGGCCCCTAATATAGGCCTGGACCCTAAATGTGGCCTCACAATATGTGACAGACTTCTAACCATGGTTAACTATCTATACATGACAGCTTCTTATCGTCACAAAAACTAGCATAACCGACCTCTTAACCATGGTTAAAACACTATATATGACACAAGATTGTATTACAAGACGCGTTGACCCGTGTCACAAAATGTAGTATTATATGACAGAAAGTAGAGGTAGCGCCACATAATGTTTTGATGTTTTGTGACAGAACACCCAAATTCGTCCACGCCCGAACATTTTGTGACGCTGATTATATGACGGATGCCATGAAGGACGGATTTCGTCATGAATGCACTTTTTGTGACAATTATGGGCTATACATGACAAAATTGATCTGCCTTGGAATGTCAAATTTCTAGTAGTGATATTCCCCTATTTTTGCATAACTCCACGAATGTTGGTTGGTTTGGTCCGAACTCTAGATGCATAGAGTTAGGATGGAAGCCATAGAAACTAGCCCACATCCATCAAGGAAACCGACCGGTGTGATGTTCGATCGGAATTCACATGTAAGCTAAAGGTATGCCCATCTTACTAGATTCCATAATTACAATTTAATTTTTCTCCTATGACGTACATGATATAATATTTATTGACCATTAGTCATATTTTTTATTAAAATTTTGGTGTCCTTAGATTTGTTCACAAAAATAAATGTTGATATAATCCTTATTTAGCATCAGCTATGATTATTGTATTAACTAAATAATAATTAGTTTTAACCATCGGAAGGGAAGCCCCTATCTATTTTTATGTTTTCTAAAAAACAGCCCAGAACGCATCTCCCATAGGGGTTTGAACCTATGCTGTTGGGGTGCTATTGAGTCCATGATCCGTGAAGTCACCAACAAAGCCTATATGCAAAATTCAAGCCTCGGCAATTATAAAAGATAATTAAACTAATCCAATAGTGCTTTGTTTAAGTTATCCATCTCTATCGTTATAAAAGATAATGCTTGGTGCTTAAATTTGCATTCAAACTCGCATAATGGCATTATGATAGATAATGTAAAATAATTTATACCTATATAATTTGTACCTAAATTGTCCACCTCTCAACCGTTATAAAAAATTAAAAAAAGTCTCTACATGTAAATGCTAATATAAGCAATTACGAATAATAATTAATCTTCTCGTAAGTTCAAACTTGCATTAGTAAAATAATTATTTTATAGGCTTATTAAGCATCTAAATATGTCCTTAGCACACCTCATAATAATGACACTTACAACTCACTTTAAGCTATATTAATACTTTTTTTGATGATAAAATTTGTAAGTCATTGTCTAGAGAAAGTTTTAGAACATTTTGATCAAAATATTATGTCATAGTATGAATATTAATAACTTAGTTTTTTAAAAAAAAGTTGTTTAAAAACATTATTAATATAATATAATAATATGAAAATCACGGGTGACATGGTGCATGTTGAAACAACTATTTATGACATTGTCAAAACTAAGAGAGTAGACTAGGACCTAGAATATTCTTTCATTAGAATAGAACATGAAATTATTGAATAAATGATAGAACAACCATTAAAATTTCAATTCAATACAAGTAAAAAAATATTACAATAACTAGATCAAAAGCTAAATATTAAAATATAGATTTTTAAGATATCACGTAAATGGATGAAATAAGAGTTTATATAGTTTATGTTTATTTATGTTTCAGCTAAATACATATAGTGCTAAAAAGATTAATCATACAAATTGTTACAAAAAGCGGTCATAGATAAAAGAATGTACATCCTAAAATTCTCATAAAAAACTAAAAAGAATTGCCATCAAATCGGTTAACTATACTCAACATTGTAAATAATAGCTATTGCATATGAGGAATTAATAAGCTTAAAAATTAAGGGAAAGAATCAAAATTTAGATTTATGTCCTCAAAATAGAGATGGCTACTAAAACTATCATAGTTTCAAAGAAATGTTTCGACTAAGTAACTAAAAAAAAAAAAAAACATATGGATATGGATGAGAAAAATATTTAAATCAATATAATATTTGATATATTATCACAATTGAATATAGACTATAGAGTACCTATTACAGGTATTATATTACAATATTAATGAAGAGAACAAGATATTTCATATAAGTAATCCTTATTAGTTATTGTCTACTAATAAGATTTTGACCCGTGCTGCAGCACGGGTTGGTGAACTAGTTTCTGTGCCAAGAGATAGGGCCTAGGATGATAGACCCACGAGGCCCGAGGGGGCGCATAAAGACGCCACCGGGGACGGGGGCACGCCGCTGCCGCTTATCCATCTCCTCCCTTCCGCGGATTCTCAAGGGAATTAATTAGGAAATAAAGAAGGAGTTTGGTTAGGATTATCTTAGGACTTTTAGTATGCAAGTGGATATTCCAATCTATAAGTAAGACCCTTGTTAGGAAAAATAAATAGGATTGCTTGTAAAAGGTATTCCAATCATATAAGAAAACCTTTAGAGAGATTGTTTGGTTTACAAGTCCCACTAGCCGGGCTATAAAAGTAAGGGGTCTGTCATCTTTCAGGTCAACAAGCAATAAATAAATCTATTTCCCTTCCTCCTCCTCTCCCCTGCGCCGCCGCCGCCCACCAGCCGCCGCCCGCCCCGCGGGTGTGCTGTGCCACGTGTCACCCCGTAGCGATCCGGTTTGCGGCATACCTGGTATCCGGAGGCCACTATGATCCACCCACCAACATGGACGCCGACACGAAGAAGATGCTAATCGATCTAGGAAGCAATTCACCACCCGCCTCGACACACTCGCTGATCAAGTCGCTATCCTCCCCGGTACCGATCCGGCAGAGGCAAGATGGATCAAGTTGCTGCAGGAGGCTGAGAAGGACTTGAAGACAGCCATGGAGGACTCAGACCCAGTCCTCATAGCTGATCTGGAGAAGATGATGGCCAGCTTCCTCGAGCTGAAGCCATCGCCAGGAGGGGCGCTGGCACCGGTGGCGCATGCGCCGCCCCCTCTCCCACCTCCCGAGCACTTCCCCGGCCTAGCACCTCGACTGCATAAGCTGTCCTTCCCGACGTATGATGGCAAGGATCATCCCCTACCATGGCTCAATCGCTGCAAACAATTCTTCAGGGGACAAGGTACGCCAGCAACAGAGCAAGTTTGGTATGCTTCATATCATCTCACAGGGGGAGCGCAACAGTGGTACATGAGGCTATCCCAGGAAAAGGTGCTGACAGATTGGACGAGTTTCACCCAGTACGTCAACAAATGCTTCGGCCTAGCTACCCCCAAGACAACAACCGGGTGAACCGGCATCATCAAGGAAGACACGCACCGTCGACGAGTACACGGAGCAGTTCCTGGCGCATGTTGCGCGCGCAGGACACCTCGACGACAAGCAACAGGTCAACATCTATACAACAGGACTGGGGGAACTGTTGAAGATGGACGTCGAGCTACAGGATCCAAAGGACATGGAGACAGACATGTCACTCGCTACAGCATACGAGCGCCGCCTGACCATCCTCTACAACTCCGACAAGACGACGCAGTAGCAGGGTAAGGCACCTGTGCCACTGCCTCTGACCACGACACCTACAGCTACACAACCGACATCAGTTGCGACATCGACTCGGCCGTTCAAACGGCTGACACCGGAAGAGATGATGGAGCGATGCAAGGCGGGACTATGCTTCAACTGTGACGAGCCGTTCACACGCAGTCACAAGTATAAGCACCTGTTCGACATCATGGTCTTAAACGACTACAACGACGACCAGGAGGGCGCCGCCACCGACAACGTCTCCGCCGACCTCAGGGTCCTATTCGGGGACCCCAACTCCCCGGTACGTGGTGCACACCCTCTCTACCTCATCGGCATCATCTCAGGAACGGGTGTCAACATCGTCATCGACTCGGGAGCCACGCACAATTACATCGACCATCACATGGTAAGCACAGCCGGCTTGCAGACTCAGCCAGTGCGTGTGCTGATAACCGCTGGCACCAGCGGGTCCGCATCGACGCGGATGTCTTTGACATCAACGCCTATGTCATGCACGTAGGCAACAATATCGATGTCATCCTTGGCATGCCTTGGCTGGCAAGCTTGGGAAGGGTGACACGGGACTTCTCCTCCAATGATCTATAGTACTACCGCGACGGACACGCCATGACATTCACGTCGGCTCCTCCTCCGCGCGCCGACACGGGAGCGCCCGGACCTGGACTACTTAGGTCTGGCATCTTCACGGACATTCTTGACTTCACCCCCTGTTTGCGCAAACGTCCACGGCATGCCAGTGCCTTGGACCTCTACGACACATCGACAGGCGTCTTCATCCAACTCCAACAAGCGACCCTAGAGGACCAGCACTTGCGGCGGATCGCCCTCGACGTCACCACGGGCGCCGCTGCACCAGCTTGGACGTTGGAGGACAGTCTCCTTCTCTTTGACGGCCGCTTCTACATTCCGGCTTCTTCACCACTACTACCGGACTTGCCGGAGGCTCTACTTCACGGAGGGATTCACGGGACGAACTTCATCGCCCTGGGCGCCTATACGACACCGCCGACAACAGCGGCGCCGACTGCCATCCTGCTGGGTGGCATCTGGCCACGGCGCCACCACGTGGGTCCAGCTCGCGTTGTCTTCCTTGACGACATGGACCGCCTCTTCCTCACCATCGACAACGTACAAATCAGCTACGATGCAAAAAGAGGGACACATCAGCTCTCTCCATCCATGTTCAACGTCGGCTCCTTCATGTACGGTATGATGCTGAACCTGGCTGCGACGCCTCCTACTCGCCGCGACATCACCATTTGGCACCTTCTGCCTCTCTTCGTCACCCCGCCGCCCCATGACCGCTTCCTGTTCCTTGAGAGTCCGCCTCATGACATGGTGCACCAGGACCTTGAGGCTGGGGTCCCGAGGGAGCTCTTGCTTGAGACTCGTCGATAGACGGCGACACAGCAGGGACGCGCCGTCCACCAGTACATCTACCACGGCTACATCGGCAACCTCCACTATCTCTTGGAGTTCGCACCTCTGCGGACCTGAGAGAACATAATCTTGAGGAACCCGGTACATGGGAAGCTGGTTCTACAGGTTGAGCTCATCATGCCAGGTGTTACAGATCTTTCCCCAGGCGTCACCGAATGGACATTCATGCAGCGCGAGAACGCGCCGGTCGGAGAAGGGGGGGATGTCATGTGCCAGGAGATAGGGCCCATGATGACAGGCCCACGAGGACCGATGGGGGCAGGCAATGCGCCACAAGGACGGGCTTGCGTGTCGCCGCCGCCACCTCCTCCATTCCGCGGATTCTGCGGGAATTAATTAGGAAATAAAGAAAGAGTTTGGTTAGGATTATCTTAGGACTTTGGTGTGCAAGGGGATATTTCAATCTATAAAGAAGACCCTTATTAGGAAAATAAATAGGATTGCTTGTAAAAGGTATTTCAATTATATAAGGAAACCTTTAGAAAGATTGTTTGGTTTACAAGTCCCACTAGTCGGGCTATAAAAGTAAGAGCATCTCCAACAGTTCTGGTATTTTTGATTTGGCATTTGACTTGTTTGCCAACTCCCCATTCTAAATGCCAAGCCAAAAAAAGGCTTCCTCCAACAGTTTGCTATTTTTGGCTTGGCATATGGGAAAAGTGGGGCCGGGGAGGGAGCGGTTGTTGGTTCCTCATGGGATCCTCGTTCGCAAGTCGCCATGCGTCGGGCATGCAAGTGACGCGACGCAAGAAATGCCAAAGCTCCCAAGTTTGACAAAAATGCCAAAGGAGGACCTGATTTTGCTAAACTCACTATAATGCAAAAGGGATTTACAAAACTGTTGGAGCATTGTTTTCTAGACTTTTGGCAAAAAATGAAAATGCCAAACCCATAGACAACACCGTTGGAGATGCTCTAAGGGGTCCGCAATCTTTTCAGGTCAACAAGCTATAAAGAAATCTATTTCCCTTCCTCCTCCTCTCCCCGCGCGCCACCGCCCCCCCCACCCCCCACCCCGCCGCCCCAACGCAAAGCGGGCCACCCCCCGGGGGCGCTAGGCCACGTGTCACCCCGATAGCGATCCAGTTTGTGACAACTAGTACGTCACAAATGCAAATATATAGATGTGAGGTTTTGCACGTTTTTGTGTTTATTATTTTGCCATCCAAGTTTCCATAATCGACAACCTTACGTACATGATTTGCCGAATAGCCAAACGTCCATTTTAGTCCTTTTATTATATATAGCAGACAAACGCCAGCCAACTTTCATAGCAGGGAAGCAGAAATGCACAAACCAGCTGCTGAACTTGTCTTAGTAGGCTAGTCCTTTAGCTAGTAGCAACCATGAGTCGTTTGGAGGAGGTGGCGTACAAACTCACCTCTTCACTGTTTCTTCTAGCCCAATCGCTATTATTGCTCGTCGTTCCTCTCTTGCTCCTGCTGCAATACTACGCCTCCCGACGGTTAAGGTCAAGACACCGCCCTGGAAGCGCCTGCAATGACGTCGACTACAAGCAGCGGCTCCCCCCTTCACCTCCGGGGCGGCCCGTCATCGGCCACCTTCACCTCGTCGGCAACCTCTCGCATGTCTCCCTCCGTGAACTCTCTGCCAAGCATGGCCGCGACGGACTGATGCTCCTCCGCCTCGGCTCTGTGCCCACCCTCGCGTTCATCATCATCGCGGGCCGCGGAGGCGGTCACGCCGCACACATGACCACGCGTTCGCCTCACGGCCTCAATCCACGATCAGCGACGACCTCATGTATGGGTCCTCCGATATCGCCTTCTCCCCCTACGGCGAGCACTGGCGGCAGACTAGGAAGCTCGTCACCACACACTTCTTCAATGTCAGGAAAGTGCAGTCCAACAGCCACGCCCGCAAAGAAGAGGTACGTAGCTACAGTAATACTCCTATATGCGATGCCACATATATAGAAATTCATCGGAAGACCCCAAAATTGCACTTTTTGCTTCCTAAAATTGCAACGAGTCTTATCCAGGTCTAAACGGACGTTTTACCTGGCCAGCTATCCTACGTGACTTGGATATGATAGATGAGGCTCATGAGACTCACGTGTCGGCAAGGCTCCACATAGAAAAGTCTATATCTTTTTTTTCCTATGACGTGATGAATATGATTTTTACATGAAAATTGAAGCTTGTTTAGAAAAGAGAATATATTGATATTCCAGCTTACGCATCGATCGATGCATATGGCTATTCATTATTACAAGCGTTCAAAAACATGAAAATTGTAGCTACCGGTGGGATCAACAGCTCTCTACAACATTGTTTGATATCTACAAATATTTTCTAGTTTTGTGATTTTTTTATTTGAAAATTGTTTAGATTTTTCAGAAAATTTGATACAGAGCATGATTAATATGCTATTTAATATTTGTATTATTTTTCAAGCATCTTATAACAACCTTAAATGATAAAAGTCATGTATCTCATAGGAGGCTATAAATTTTATATGCAAAATATCTTTATTCGACACTATACAACAAAGATATGATTTTTCTATGACAACAAGCCCTGATACAGATTAATATGGTACTGAAATTTCTTGTTATTTTTAAGCATCTTAATAACCTCAATTGAAAAAAAAAAAACTTGAGACAAATTATCAGTAAATCTCATCGAAGCATAAAATCTATATGTGCAAAGTATCTTTACCTGACGCCGTAAAAGAAAACTATGATGTTCTAAAGAGACATAGCTCTGTTATGTGATTAATATGTTGATGAATGTTACATTCTTTTAAGCATCTTAACATCCTCAAATGATATGCTATGGAGAATTTCCCCATGGTTCTTCATGAAAAAATGTCCTCGAAAGAAAAAAAAAAAATCCAAAGCTAGTAATTTGTATACCTCATCAAATGCTACATTTTTCTACAATTTTCATAGACAAAGTACCTTTAACTGACACCATAAAAGAGATAGATAATTTTTGTAAGGTGACAAGCCCATTGGCTGATAAAACTTTATATTATTTTTTGAGCATATTAATGACCATAAATGATAGAACATGAAACTCAAAATTGGTAGATCTCGTCGACTGTTAAATGTTTCATACAGTGTCTTTATCCTACGACATACAAGAAAGATATTATTTTTCTAAGGTGATAAGCCAAGGTATGCAAAGTTTTATTTAATTTTTAGCATCTTAACGATTTCAAATGGAAAAACTATAAACAAAAAGGTGTAGATCCCGTCAAGATATTTTTTTATATACAAGTATCCTTTTTTTTTGGCTTAAAATATACAAGTATCTTTGTCCTATACACACAAAAAAAGATAAGATTTTTCTAAATGACAATCCTTGATAGATGATAAATATGTTACTGAAAATTTATATTATTTTTAGCATCTTAATGATCAGAATCAAGAAACTCTAAAATCATACTCCCTCCATCCCAAATTATAAGTCGTTTGACTTTTTTGACAACAAGTTTGACCACTGCCTTATTCAAAAATTTGTGTAAAATATCACTTTTTTTTGCCATGGTTTTCTTTTATTAGTATAAGTTCTTAAAGAATGACTTGAATTTGACAATATTTACGCAAATTTTTTGAATAAGATGAGTGGTAAAACTTGGAGCCAAAAAAGTCAAAACGACTTATAATTTGGGATGGAGGGAGTAGATCACATCGATCTTCATATAAAAAATCATCTTTATTCAACGAAGAAGATATGATTTTTCTCCCGTGTGGGCCTCTTCCGTCAAAACCCATGCCACGCAGGATATTGGGTTGTATAAATGTCTATTTGGACCTACTCCCTCTGTCCTATGATATAGCGCATTCTTTTAAGACAAAATAAGAGAGAACATAAAATGCACATTTACCCTCATTTTATATTTTCTAATTTGACACTACGATCAAGGTGATTGATTGACAAATATAAGGTATTTAATACAAAATAGGTTTTTGTCTTCTAGAATCCTTTTGAATGCTAGGACGAAGGGAGTATATAAGACCCATTATAGCTTATCGGAGCTAAATATGTTTCTACTGCACCTATGTAGGAAACCCCCACTAGAAAGTTCTCTAGGCCGTGGTGAAGCCACGTCATCGCTGGCCCCTCAAGTACGCGATGAACTCCGGTGTCCTGCCACCGGTTGAATCATTCACGCACACAGCTGAAGCGTCACCACGATTTGAATAGTCGTCATTGTTTGCTTGGCTCCTGACCTCCTGCCTCCTACTAGGCCTGTCCAGCTTCCCGAATCCATGAGAACTAACTATAAATTTGACCCATCCTATAGAACTACTCCCTCCCGCCTTGATGACATGAGACTCATCCCACCTTTCCAGCCAAGGGCGGAGCCAGGATTAGACTCCCGGGGAGGGCTATTTAGTGGACAATTAACAAAAATCAAGAAATTTAATGGTGATTTAATGGCTAAGGATAGTAATTAGCATGGGAATTATGCCTCCCAGGGGGCTAGAGCCCGGGCACCCATGTAGTCTTTTGGTATTGGAGTACATATGTTGAGTTCAGCATTTTGCTACGTTCCTGTACCTCCGTGAATCATCACATGCAATGGAAAGTATACCGAATACCGAGTTGACAACCCTACTGACCTAGGAGCTCTTTTTCCCTCGGTAAGAAAGATCACTGTAACTCAAAAATATTGTAATAGTTTTTTATAACACTTCAATATTTTCTTTAAATATGTACCATTAGATATGACTCTGACAACTAAGGAAAAGAAATCTAACCTATTCAAATTCCTTCTTTATACCCACGGCAACACGCAGGGTATCCTCCTAGTTTTGATACTTTAGAAACCGGGATAACACCTCCAAACAACTTTGTGGACTATTGACAAATTTTATTCATTTTGCATTTATATATAAATATACACATAGGTGCGCCTGGTGATGAACAACATATGGGGGATGGCGGCTGTGGGCGCGTCCATCGACATGAGAGCAACGATGAACACGTTCGCCAATGACATCATGAGCAGTGCCGTGTTAG
This sequence comes from Hyparrhenia diplandra, assembly GCA_015847255.1. NCBI lineage: Eukaryota > Viridiplantae > Streptophyta > Magnoliopsida > Poales > Poaceae > Hyparrhenia > Hyparrhenia diplandra. The sequence continues at coordinate 12,721 of JADLZK010007948.1, forward strand.
GCAAGTTCTTCAGGGTAGAAGGTCGAAACAAGCTCTTTCGTGAGCTAGTGGAAGCCAACTCTGCTTTGTTTGGAGGGTTCAACCTGGAAGACTGCTTCCCTGGGCTGGCGAGGTCACTAGGTTTACTTAGCCGAAGGTTTCTGTGCACTAGGGCCCAGAAGACACACAAGAGATGGGACGAGCTGCTTGAAACCATACTGAGTGAACATGAGAGAAGAGACTCTATGCATCGCCACAACGAAGGTGACTTCACCGATGTGTTGCTCTCGGTCCAGAAAGAGTATGGAATGACTAGAGATCATATCAAGGCCATCCTAATTGTGAGTGACTAACCCAGCCTGCCACCCAATGTATATGCATTTGTGTTTTTTTGGCTACGTCCTGATGATATATATGATGACTAAAAAAACGTACATATACAGGACATGTTTGCTGCGGGCACAGAAACAACATCTGTGGTCCTAGAGCTCGCCATGGCCGAGCTGATGCGCAACCCACAGCAGATGGCTAAGCTACAAACAGAAGTCCGGAAGCACACACCAGAGGAACAGGAAACGGTGGAGGAAGAGGACCTAGCTAATATGCCCTTCGTGGGAGCCGTCGTGAAGGAGACACTGAGGTTGCACCCACCTGCCCCACTGCTCCTACCTCACCTGTCCGTGGTGAACTGTATCGTCAATGGCTACCACGTCGCATCGGGCACCCGGGTCATCGTCAACGCGTGGGCTCTTGGCAGAGATCTAGAGTTATGGGAGAAGCCAGAGGAGTTCATGCCAGAGAGGTTCATGGACGGTGGCAGTGCTGCAGGCGTGGACTTCAAAGGCAACCACTTTCAGTTCCTGCCGTTCGGGGCTGGACGAAGGATCTGCCCTGGCCTCAACTTTGGGATGGCTACCGTTCGGATCATGCTAGCAAACCTCGTGTACCGCTTTGACTGGCAGCCGCCCGTCGACATGGAGGAGAAGGGTGTTGACATGACTGAGGTGTTTGGGCTGCCGGTGCTTCTAAAGGAGAAGCTCATGCTTGTTCCCAGACTTCCTCGTGCTGGTCGGCATTCGGCACTACTCCATCCAAGCTACAGCTACTGACTACTGAGGGCGTGTATGTAGGTCCAGTATTATTTATGTACAATTGCAATGTACTGACTCATCTGCATGCAGTCTCCAACTATATATCTATATGTGTCTTCCAGCCTACATAGTTTTCTGATTTGTTGGCCCCTGGGTCTCAAGTTGAAGTCAAAATTTAATTGAACAAAAGTCAAAATTATGTAAAGCCCTTCTCATTTGGCTATCAGCCACCAGGCCAATTCCCATTATTGAGCATACACTGTGGTGTTCCTCTTCTTTTCCTCATTTGTTGATTTGAAATTTTGTATACCATTCTTAGTCAGCCTTACGTCCTTAACTGATGTCGTTTTTTTTTTTCTGATTTGCTACCTTTCTTAATTTCCATATTGTTCGCTAAAATTAATGAATGCTAATTCTTCCTACCACCATTTAATTCTTTGTAATGGACTTCAGATTCATTTCTTTTTAGTTGCCCTATAGAACTTTAGTTTCGTTCCACGGATTCTTTTAAGAACGCCTGACATTCCAGACTTCTGCATGTGCACTTCATGGTGGATTGTAATTCCAAAACATTGAACTGAGACCTAACATCCACATATATACAAGGCTAGCATTTTCTCAATCTTATTATATGCGCAACCTGTGCAAAAAAAGGGTCTTCTCCCTAACTTAAGTAGTTCGTTCTTTTGTAGGCAATACCTTCAATAAATGGTCAACTGTTCCTGCAAAAAAGAATTTCCCTACTTCTATACTTGCTCTTCAATCTCAAACTATGAACCTAATTACAGTCTTCTTACATACATTATTTGAATACAAGAACATAGCTTGCAGAGACAAAACCACATGTATACAAGAACATAGCTTGCAGAGACAAAACCACATGTACTTTCCATAGAAGTTTCGAATGTGGGAGCATAAATTTAACTTTACCATCTGTACATATACATAACCTACTTTAATTTCTGCCTCTTGATTAATTTTAATATCATTATTGTGCTTTTTAAAGTCTCCTGCTGTCTTGTTAAGTTGTTCTATATGGTTTATGCATTTTATTCTGCACTGTATGATTTGCTTCAATTTATACTATGGTTTTAATACACTACTGGTGCCTTCTTATGCCATATTTTTATGCTCGCAGACCGTGCAAAATTCAGACAAAATTTATCTGCAAAAAATACAATATAGTATAATATATATGTCGTTTATGGCCTTGTTGGTCCCTGCAATGCAAGTTATGTTGTTTGTGTGGCTAGCAGCTAGCTACCTCGATAGCTTCTTTCAAGCTGGTCAGAAAGAAGAACTACCATACGAATCTCATCAGCAGCGTTTGCCACCAGTGCCGTTCATCATATCGCCTTCTCCGTGGTCTTGCTCACGTGCTGGCCTCCAGCGACAGCGCCGTGTCCTCGTGCTCCCTCCTTCTCCGCGCGACCTCACTGACGTGGCGAACCACGTCCCTCACATCAGTCTCCGACGAGCCGCCCTTCGCCATTGCGTCCCTCATCTTCTGCGCGAGCTCCTTGGCACTCGCCCGCCTCGCCGCGCCCGCGGGGCCCTCGTCCATGAGGTCGGTCACCGCCCTCTCGATGTCGTCCTTCCAGACCTGCACCTCCAGCACCTCCCCTGGCTTTACGACCATCACGTGCGTCGACGGCACCGTGGCGCCGGAGCGGACGCCGGCGCCGAGCACGTCGACGACCAGCGCCTCGTTCAGGAACTGGTCCACGAAGTGCGGCCAGGTCAGCATCGGCACGCCGTAGCAAAGGCTCTCAAGTATCGAGTTCCATCCGGCGTGCGTGAGGAAGCCGCCCACGGCAGGGTGCGACAGGATGGTCATTTGCGGCGCCCATCCGCGGACGACCAGGCCTCGGTCTTTCACGCGCTCCTCAAACCCCGCGTCGAGGCCGGCTGTCTCTTTCGCCGACCAGATGAACGGCCGTCGCGCCGCCTCCAGTCCGGCGGCGAGCTCCGCGACCTGCGGCGGTAGCAGACGCGCGATGCTGCCGAAGCTGATGTAGAGCACGGAGGCCGCCGCCGGCCGCGCGTCAAGCCAGGACACGACTTGCTCGGCGTCCACCGCCCCAGCGGCTGCCTCTCCCGCCATCGCGCCCGCATCGCCGGAATCGGAGCTGAGGAGGCAAAACCGCCCGACCGCCCATACCTTCTTGCCCAGCTCGCGCTGAAGCTTCCACGAACGCGCCCTCCAAGGCAGCGCGGTGTTGAACAAGATTCCGCCGGCGGTGGCCTCAGCCTAAAGATGTGCATCGGCCGCCGCACGGCCCGCCCGACCGGCCGCACGGCCCGGTCGAGCGGGCTTGATAGCCCACAGCCCGGGTCAGGCCGGCCGGTAATACCCACCTTGGGGTCGGGCCCGCACGGCCCACGGGCCTACTTTTCGCGTCGGGCCGGGCCCAGCCAGCACGCGGCCCAACAACACATCGGGCCGCCCAAGGCCCGAAGAGAGAGAGAGGGGGAGGCCTTCACGCCGTCGAAGCCGGTCGCGCCGGAGGGTCGCCGCCGACTCCGCGGGGCCGCTGAAGGTTTGTGTTGTCGCGGATGCCGCCGCGCAGGCGAGCCGCCCTTCCCGCCGCCCTCCACCACCACCGGCCGTCTCGTCACTTCGCCACCGCGGCTCGCCAAGGCTCCGTCATGGCCGACGCCGCCAGTCGAGTGACGCCGCCAACGCCCACACGAGGAGTAGCCGCCCTCCGCTGGGCGCGGCCGAGACACAAGACGGGCGCCGCCGCCGCCAACCACGGCGCCGTGGAGCAGCCGAAGGAGGCGAGGCGCTGGAGCAAAGAAGCTCGGGCGTGCGCCCGTGACTCACGGGCCGTGAGAGTGCGGCCTTCGAGAGAAGGAAGAGAAGGGGAGCGGGGAGCCACCGTTGGACCGGGGAGGGCAATTTGGGAAAAAGGAGGAGTAGGGTTATGGTTTTGTGGGCTCTTAGTAGGCCAATTCCTCTGATTGTGTAGTGGTCACCGCCATTAACGGGCCGCCTTAGAAAACCGGCCGTGCGTGCCGCCCACGTGCCTCGGGGTCGCCTGTGCACGGCCCACACCGGCACCGGGCCGCCCGTAGCCCGCTTTTTCGCCGCCGTGCCGCGGCTTCGGGCCGGGCCAAAACCGTGCTTCGTGCCGGCCACCGTGCTCCGGCCGCACAAGTTTAGCCTCGGGCCGGCGTGTCACGCCGAACCCTCCATGCCCGCAAGCCACCGGAAGACCCCTTGCGCCCGTGGCCTTGTTCACCACCACACGGCGCGAGGCACGGAGCTCCGGCACCTAACGGCTCGAACTCGTCCACGGGCGCTGGTCGTAGACGCCGCGCTTCTCCAGACGTCGCGGAGAGAGGCAGGTCAGAGAACGCGGGCGGGAGAGGTGGACGACGAGCCGCAGGATGCCGTGGCGCCGTGCGACGGGGCGGTCCACGCCGCGCCCGAAAGTCGGAGACGAGGCGATCCGCCGGCCGGGGCAGCGAGGTACGCTTGCCAGCGGCTTCGGGCGAAGCCCGACGGCGCCGAAGAACGGGATTAGGGGAGCCGCTGCCGTCGACCGTCGAACCTCCGCAGCCCCTCGGCAGGCCGCGGCGCCGCCCCCCGAACGCCAGCTCGCGAAGTCGACGGCGAGACCCGCCGACCGGGCGTTTTTCAGGACGGCCGCCAAGAAGCGGCATTGACGGCGCGGCACCACCGCGGGCACGCGCTGCGCGGGGCGGGCGATGAGGTGTGCCAGGTCCAGTATCGGGAGCAAGTGGCCCTGTGCGGGGAGCGGCACCAGCACGAGAGTGGGGCGCTGCTGCAGCTGCCATGGCACCGCGACTGATGACGTGGCTTTCTCACAGTTCTATAGAGCAGCAGTACAGGCATCACCATATCTTCCAATACCAGCCACACGTTACAATTCTACATCATCCTCTATTCATGTCCACAACATTCATAGTTTTAATTTGGACTTCGTCCATCCTACACTACTTAGCATATGGTGATGCTTGTACTTCTGCAAACCGCACAGTAGAACTGTGAGAAAGCCACGTCATCAGTCGTGGTGCCATGGAGGCTGCAGCAGCGCCCCACTTCGTGCTGGTGCCTATCCTGGCGCAGGGCCACATGATCCCCACGATGGACCTGGCGCGCCTCATCGCCAGCCATGGCGCGCGTGTCACCGTGGTGCTCACGCCCGTGAACGCCGCGCGGAACAGGGCCGTCCTGGAGCACGCCGCGGGTGCAGGGCTCGCCATCGACTTCGCCGAGCTCGCGTTCCCGGGTCCAGCCGTCGGCCTCCCTGAGGGCTGCGAGAGCTTCGACATGTTGCCCGACATGTCCCTCTTCGCCACGTTCTACGAGGCTCTGTGGATGCTCCCGGACCCGCTCGAGGCGTATCTCCGCTCGCTGCCCCGTCTCCCGGACTGCCTCCTCTGCGACTCCTGCGGCTCGTGGACCGCCGTCGTCGCACGGCGGCTCGGCGTCTACCAGGTCATGGTCCACTTCCCGTCCACGTTCTACATCCTCGCCGCGCACACCCTCGCCAAGCACGGCGTCTACGACCGCGCCGCCGACGACTTCGAGCCGTTTGAGGTGCCGCCGGAAGAGTTCCCCGTGCGCGCCGTCGTGGTGAACAGGGCGACGCCGCTCGGGCTGTTCCAGTGGACCGGGTTCGAGAGGTTCCGGCGCGACACGCTCGACGCCGAAGCCACCGCCGACGGGATACTGTTCAACACCTGCGCCGCGTTGGAGGGCGCCTTCGTTGAGCGCTTCGCGGCGGAGCTCGGCAAGAAGGTCTGGGCGGTCGGGCCGGTCTGCCTCGTCGATTCTAACGCCGATGCGCGCGTGATGGCCGGGAGAGGCAACCGTGCGGCGGTGGACGCCGAGCGAGTCGTGTCGTGGCTTGACGCGCGGCCGGCGGCGTCCGTGCTCTACATCAGCTTCGGCAGCATCGCGCGTCTGCTACCGCCGCAGGTCGCCGAGCTCGCCGCCGGACTGGAGGCGTCCCGCCGGCCCTTCATCTGGTCGGCCAAAGAGACAGCCGGCCTCGACGCCGGGTTTGAGGAGCGCGTGAAAGATCAGGGCCTCGTCGTCCGCGGATGGGCGCCGCAAATGACCATCCTGTCGCACCCTGCCGTGGGCGGCTTCCTCACGCACGCCGGATGGAACTCGATCCTGGAGAGTCTCTGCTACGGCGTGCCGATGCTGACCTGGCCGCACTTCGTCGACCAATTCCTGAACGAGGCGCTGGTCGTCGACGTGCTCGGCGTCGGCGTCCGCTCGGGAGCAAAGGTGCCGGCCACGCATGAAACGCACGCAACGATTGAGGTGCAGGTCGGGAGGGTCGACGTCGAGAGGGCCGTGGGCGAGCTCATGGACCAAGGCTCGGCGATGCGCGCCAAGGCCAAGGAGCTCGCTGCACAGGTGAGAGCTGCAATGGCGAAGGGCGGTTCGTCGGACGCCGACGTGAAGGACATGGTTCGGCACATCGCCGAGGTGGCAAAGAATAAGAGGGAGCACGAGGACTCGGTTCTTGGTGGAGGGGACTTCATGAGTAAGAGCAAAGAGAGGAAGATGGAAGACACCACCGATGGCAAACACTACTGATGGGCTGATGGCAAAGATAAACACGACCGACGCGCACGGAAACAGCCCTCGAGGAGTAAGACAGAGGTAGTAGCAAAACACAATGGTAGGAGCTATTGGATATTTGTCCACTATTGATGTCTGATAACATTTATTCATACCCCCAAACGTTTTTTTATACTTCACCAGACTCTACAGCCCTGTATATCATGAACAGCAAAACGAGTTACAAACTCTAGGAGCTGGTCATTCCAGATTTGAAATTGATGTGGGTCCCAACTCATACCATCTCATACCATCTCTGCTGAAGGGCCAAACAGCTGTTGGCTATCCGTTGAATAACAGTGCCATCATGTTCCATTCAAAATTTCCGTAGTGAGCGACAGAGGTGTGGTCAAGTTGTTGAAAGCTTGATTGAATTTGGATGAATTTCGAATTTCATCAGAACGGGTGCTGCGTTCCAGCAGATTCCCCCTCAACACTCCCCAACTCCCACTCCACTCCTCGCTCCATGCTCCCACCCGCGCAGCAGCAGCAAGGCTCCCCCGCGCTCTCCAGCTACGCTATCGCCGCCGCGCGAACCTGCCGCCGCTTCGACCTCTGGTACGTTGGCTACCTCGCCTCTCCCTCCTTCTCGCTCCCCACACGTTCCCATCACCACACCTTTGTCGCTCTCGTCGTGTGCAATGGAGGTGCACGCGAGGTGTTCGACCTATTTCCTCTTCACACACTGGCTGGCTGTGGGCCTGTGATGTGCTGCCTCTGGTTTCCTTTGGATCCTGACACGTTCTATTGCCATGATGATGGAGCACTAGCTACATTCTAATTTTGCGTCTTGATGGCTCCTCTTTGCCAGATCGACTCGGATGGCCAAGGCCACGCCGCCTGCCGACGGGCACAGCCGGCTTCGTGGTCGGATCTCCCGCGGGACCTGGCTGGTATGGTGCTCGGCCTCCTCCCGGCCTACGCGGATCGCGTCTGCTTCGCCGCCGTGTGCCCGCAGTGCAGCGCGCCGCCGCGCGGCAGCTCGCCCCTGCCCTGCCCCCGGCGCTGCCGCTGCTGCTCGCTCGCGCTCCCGGATGGCACCTTCTACATCCTCCCGCCATTGGCAGCTGGCTCGTATTCCCACGCGACGAAGGCCTGCTTCTTGGTCGACCCTTTCGCCGGGGCCACCGTGACGCTCCCTGCTCTGTCTTTCCTCCGGCTCCGTCCACCAAATGCAGCTGATAATTACGTAAGTATCAGGAGCGTGTTACGCCCAATGGCATACATTACGTCACGTGGCTGCATATCAGGGACTCCGAGCATATGCCCACATTAAACAAGCTGATCTCATGTGCTCTCCAAACCTCATCGCTGCATGTGTTGGCATTGGACACATAAGTCAGATTCTGATGTGCCAGCCAGGGGCTTGCTCATGGTCTGTTCGTGCATATGATCCTTGTGCTACATTTCAAGACATGGCTTTCTCTCAGGGCAAGCTCTATGCCCTTGATGTTCATGAAAACCTCCTCATCGTCAACATCAGCCAAGACGAAAGCACTGGTGACCCACAGGTCTCTCGAATTCGACAGGTCATCAAGGGCGATCCCGATCATTTATTTGATTGCCAGATGACACTACAGGCAGAAAGAAGCTCTACCTAGTCGAGTCATGTGGCGCATTTCTGATGGTACGCAGGAAGGTATGCTGCAAAATGATAGACGACACAACTGTTGCTGGACGGATTAATTAGTTTGAGGTGCTCAAGCTGACTTTGAGCACTCACAGTGGGTGAATGTGACAACTTTGGGGATGACCAGATGCTTTTCCTCGGACGACCGTGCTCCAGGGCTGTGTCTGCATCTCAGCATGGGATGTCCAATGATCAAATCTTCTTCTTAGATGATGTAATGGAGAATGCTGAGTATGCCTTTGATGAGGAGAGCACTTCTGTCAGTGTGTATGACATGAAGAATGGCGAGGTCTCCCATCCTCTGTCGATCGATGGTCTGGAAGCACAAGGTGATTTTTGTGACATGGATGTTCCCTAGGGACTAAAGAGAAGGTTTTACTATGCAGTCCTGGATCTGGCTGTCTCTTCCTATTCTATGGTGATTAATTACCCCTATGTCATATGTTAACTTCATCAGTGTTTTGTGGCTTTAGTGTGTTGGCTACTTTTCTTTTGGGAAAATATGGTGGTTATCAGTCATGTGCTTGTGCATCCCATGAAGTAGATCAAACACTAAATTATCTGACCGTAGTTCGACCTATGCTTGGTACCTTCAAGAACATTCAAGTTGATCATAGAGTGATCATTCTGTGAGCTTAGTTGTAATGAGTCTTGTGCTATCAGTTGAGCTTATTTGGCTTATGATGCACATATGCGTCAGCGCTTCATTGTGCGGGTTGATTATGTGGCATATTATAGTTCAGGTCCCGTCTGGCCAAGCTCCAAGTTGATTGATGTTTATTTGTAGTAACCTTGCATGTGATGGTGTGGCTAATTGTCGTGATGAGTTACATCAGTAGTCTGTCACGTGCTAATCATTGGTATCCTGCATATCAATGATATCTTAGTCCAGGATGCTGCTGAAAAGAGGGACTAAGTGAAGGTGTTGTTTCTGACTGGCTCTTATCTATGGTAGATGTTAACTTCATATGTATTTGTCTGTCCTTAGTCATTCCTGGTCTCTTTTTCTTTTCTTTTCATTTTTTTGGGGTTGGTGTTAGGGGCGGGGTTGCTGTGCCTATGCAACCTGTTAGACACGTCAGACACTCAATTATTTGACTTTATCTGGATCGATGGCTGGTATGTGTAAGATAATTGGACTTGATTCTGCAATGTTCACGTTGTTGACTCGTGATGAATCTCGTGCTACCTGTTGTTGGGGTATTAACTTGTGAGTATGTGTGCATCAGTAGTTTTCAGCTTGAGTTTCTTTATGCCTGGAGAAAAGATGAGTGTGCTGCACATCTCAGAAAATGAGTGTGCCACTAGATGATGCTTTACTTCCTGATGCTGCATCTCACATCTTTGATGGGTCTGACACTCTGATCAGACAAGGGCCGGTTTATAGCAAATCAATCCAGCTACTGAAACATCGATTTCAGTATAAAGTAAAAATTGGCTAGGAAGAAGAAAGACTTTACTGGATAAAATTCTTTTATTCAGACATCAGTTGGTATGTCATATGAACAACCATTTCTGAAAAAACTGAAGTTATACTGTTAGGTTGATCTCAAAGGGGCGCCAAAATTTCAACGGCCAATCCCCTTGGTCAGCCCCGACGGGGCATCTAACCCTAATGGTTAGTGGGCGTCGTCGCTGTGCGCTTAATAAATAGAGGTGGGGTGCGGCGCATTGAGACGAGAGTTAATAATGAGTTAGACGGCCGCCACTTCCCTCACCGTCATTCATGAAAGTACTCCACCGATCGGAGGCCAGCGGGGGGGAAGTTCCACTACCGCCGTCACGAAGAAGGGGAAGACCACGCTACACCCGATGAACTCCTCCACCGACGGTTACATTCTTTCACCTTTTACTGTTGGTAGTTAATTAAGTAGATTAGATATATAATCTAGGATGATCATTTGTTATTACTCTTGTATATAGTTGTTCCTAATCCGATTTTGCTAGAAAGATCCTCTATTTCTATCAATGGTATCAGCCCGATCTAGTGAGTAGATCGGGTTTTGGGAATTGAAATCGCAAGAAAAAGCACAGAGAAAAAAAGTGAAGATCCGATTTGGATTTTCTAACCCTAGCACAAGAAGAAAAGAGAAATCAACCGATTCTTTTTTTTTTCATCGGGCAAGAAATGAAATCCTAACCCTAGCAGAAGAGAAAGAAAGATTGACCGATCCGCACGGATTGGGAAAGAAGCACAAGAAATGCCATAGAAATGAGGACCGGCCGCGGCACATATCCTACGCCGCGCGAGCACAGAACCGCCGCCGCGCGCGGACCGCTATTGCGCGTACCGCCGACGCGCGGGCAGCAAGAGGTCAGGCCACCGACGCAAGGCCACTCGACGGCGGCGTGCTCAGCCACGGGCGAGCGCGCACGCCGGCGAGGAGCTTCGCGGCGGCAGCGGCTCCCGTCCGTCCCTCCGATGTTCGATAGCCATGACTGCAAGAAATGAAGAAAGAGGAGGAGGAGGAAAGAATACGACGAAGACCACGCGGACCGCCGTGGCACTGCGGCGAGCGGGGAGGGGCGGCCGCACTGGTCCTTCCTCAACGCCATCGGGCGAGCGCGCGGACCGGCAAGGGCTCAGCGACGGCGCAGTCCTCCTCCATTTCGGCCACCGTGGTCGTCGGTCATGGTCTGATCGGAGGAGGGGAGAGAGACAAGAAGAAAGCGAGAGGGCGTGGCCGGGGAGCCGCAGTGGCGCCTCCGGTGAGCCGCCGGCCGCTGACCGGCGATAGCCGCCACCATCGGCTATAAGAACGGCCGCTGCTGTGCACGTTTTCGTGCGGCTGCTGGGAGTGAGAAGGAAGAAAGAAAACAGGACACGCGGGGAGCCGCCGGATTGACTCCGGTCGCCGCTCGCCGGCGTCGATGGCCGAGCGGCTGCCGGCGTGTAGCCCTGTGCGGTATGAAAGCTGCTGGCGGCGCATAGAAGAAAGAACAGAAGCCAGAAAATGCGATTAGATCAGGATGAATGGACGGCCGAGATCGCAAGCTCCAGCTTTATTGGGCCGGCGAGCAATTTGGCCCAGGCGGGCGGGGCACCTTGCGCAGGCGAGCGTCCGTGGGCCGAAAGCGGCTTCGGGCCACTTCGTTTGCCGCGGCCCGTATGAGCAAGAAAATGGTTTTCCATTTTTCCATAAAAAAAAAGTTGGCAGGGTTACTGCAGCCTGGACTGGGCTGCCTAGCTGCATTAGGCCGGCCCATTTCGTTGTGGGCGGCTCGCACAAGCAGGCCTTCGAGCCAGATTGCCAAAGGAGTGAGAAATGCTTTGTTATTTTCATAAGCAATGCTTGTGAAATAGCAAGTTCTTAAAGATTTCCGCCAACTTAAGTAATTATAGTTTATTCTCTTATTAAATTGAACCAACGAGATATTTAATTTGAGAAGCCGAGAAATTTTAAGCACAAGAAATTTTAAGCCCAAGAAAATTCAAGCACAAGAAATTTTGTGATGTTGCTATTTTTTGACCAACGTTAATAATAGCAATATTACAATTTGAGCTTAGCAAGTCATAGCAAGTTGTTTTAATTTTCCCCTTCTTGCGCGGGATACTCCAGGAGATTCTCTTATTAAATTGAACCAACGAGATATTTAATTTGAGAAGTTGAGATTATAAGCACAAGTAATTTTTGTAATGTTGTTATTTTTTTTTTGACCAACGTCAATGATAGCAATATTGCAATTTGATTGAGAAGCTAAGGTTTTCAAGCACAATTAATTTTTGTAATGTTGTTATTTTTTGACCAAGCGTCAATAATAGCAATATTGCAATTACAAGTTTTCAAGTTTACAAGATTGAAGCAAGTTATTTGTATATCTTTGATTTTGACCAACGTTAAATTAAGATATGCAATTATTTCAAGCTCGGTATTGATGTTCGATAATTATTTCAGATATCGTACCAAAAGATCCAGATTTTTTTTTGTTGTTTTCCTTTGATGGAGCACCAGTTTGAGTCGTTGAGCATTGCCTTAGATGGAGGCTACTCGGGAAGCACAAAAGTATCTCGAAGCAAGTTCCCAAAAAAGCTACAGCAAGCTCGTCGGTGCATGTGGTGCCATGAGCATGAGCATTGGAAGAATAAATGCCCTAAGTTCATGGAACACTCTAAGAAAAGGAGGATTTCAGCATGAAATGACAATCCTCAAAAAGATAAGAAAGACAGATTAAGGTGGCCAAGCTCGGGTCCAAGCTATAGCAAATTTATCTCTAGTCTTAGCTAGTGGTTTTCACATTTCAGGTTATATGATGTCGATTATGTTTCCTAAGCTAGAGATTTGATTTAGTTTTGAAGTATGTGAATTGCCACTTTGCGCAAGTTTATTGTAAGCTATAGTTTAAATCCTAATCATTTTGCACCAACGTGTAAATAATTAGAAAGCAAGATTAGCAAGACATACCTTATTTATTGTTCATGATAAGAATGAGAATGCATTGTCTGGTCAATGCAAGCAAGAAAAAGAAAGATAGTCGAATGAGACAAACATTACATGTTAATGCAAGCAAGAAAAGAAAGATAATTTATTCCTCATCGAAATTATGGTATTGTTGTTAAGACCATATTTCGAGGGGGGAGAAAAGAACGCTTACGCTAAGAATCAATCCTCCCACCACAAGAAAGGAGCTGTTTAAGCGAGGAATACTAGAATTGATTCATATGTGAACCTTTTCTAGTAACATTTGTGAATGGTTTTGATTCCTTCATTACATTCACGAGATGGATACTCCCGTTATGGATAAATCTATCCAAGTCAAAAGAACGTTCGGAAGCGTTAGATAAACTTAAGATATTCAAAGCTAAGTTGATCGAAAGATCAAGGTTGTGAGATCGGGATGTGGGGAGTATTGTCGGCATACCCCTTATGGATAGTTTTCTAGACCTATTTGCAATGTACCTTACGGAACACGGCATAGTTGCACGTTCTCCGCGCCGGGAGCCTCATGAGAATGAAATAGCGAAAGGCATAAAGCAAGATTGGCTACTCTACATTGCCGGTTAACTTGTGGATAGAGGCGTTAAAACCACTATTAGCATACTTAAGCGCAGGCGACAAGCAAGTCAATGCGCAAAAACACCGCATGAGTTGAGAACGGGCAAAGAACCCTTACTCCATTATATGAGAGTTTTTGGGATCCCCAAAGAGAGGCGAAAGTATTTAACCCAAATAAAGAAAAGCTAGATCCAAAGATAGTAATTTGCCATTTAATTGGCTATCCAAAGAAATCAATGGGATATCATCCTTGTTATCCGCACAAGAGCACCCAGTTTGTAGAATCAAGACATGATAGTTTTCTAAAGCAAGAAATGATCGGGGGAGCACGATGGCGAGAAAGTAACCTTGAGGAGAAGCGGCATTCGTGCCTACTCCGATGGTGCAAGAGCCCTATTTTATGCTACGTGTTGTTCTTTGGATCCACATCACAAGACACTATGGTTGTAAACCTGGCCGATTTGTTTCGCCTATTGGCAATAGCGCGACCCGATAATTTGAACCCGTCCCTTCAGAGCCGAGTGAAGCCGTTTGTCGCGCAAGAGCAGATGGCCTCAAAATGAACAGCCCTAAGTGGACAAATTGCTAGTTGCAAGGCCTTTTGTGCATCGCGAAAAGAGCTAGAAAATCTTCCATTTCGGATGATTGCATTGTCTAAGAATGCGAAGAGGTTCGAGATAGAGGTGATCCCAGTTCATTTGAAGAAGCCATGAGAAGCGCCAAAAGCATCTAAGTGGCATAAAAGCCATGGAAGATGAATTGAGATTCATGAGCACTAGTAAAGTTTGAGAACTGAAAAGAAATTCCTAATGGAGCCAAAACGGTAGATTACAAATGGGTCTACATGGTGAAATGTGACTCCAAAGGGAATGTAGAAAGATACAAAGCGCGACTTGTGGCAAAGGGTTTTTTTTCCCCAAAAGAAATAGAGAAGAAAGGATTCTTTTAGGATCATAATAGCCCTAGTAGCAAAAGTTTGATCGAGAATTACGTCAAATGGAGACCGAAAAGAAAAGAATACGTGACATGACCGAAAGGTTTTGTTGTGAAAGATAGAGAAAGAATAAGATGTCGCCTAAGGAAATATGTTTACGGACTGAAGCAAGCGGCTAGATAATAGAATTCAAAGTTGGGTTTTAAAAGAGAAGTTGAGGTCAATTGCATGTATGCAAAGCTTAAGAATGGGAAATACATTTCCTAATAATGTATGTGGATGACATTCTACTATCAAGTAGTGATGTTGCTCTGCTTTCTGAGGAAACCAAAAAGGGTATTGTCCTCAGTTCAGATATGAAAGATATTGGTGAAGCCTATCTTGTTTTGGGCATAGAAACTCACCGAGATAGAAGTAAAGGGGTATTGGGTTTGTCCCAAGAGCCGTAAAAGTTTTGAAGAAATTCAATATGCATAAGTACAATTTTTCACACGCCCTATTGTCAAAAGTGACAAATATGGGGGGCATCAATGTCCCAAAGAATGAGTTTGAATGCGATCGCATGAAAGCAGTTCCATCTGACTTAGCTATCGAAAGTTTACGAGTATAAGTAAGTGTGCACACGACCGGACCCTAGTCTTGTAACCAAGCATGAAAGCGGATACCAAAGTAATCCTAGTATGGAACACCGAGTCTAGTAAAGAAAGTCTTGAAATATTATGCAAGACATGAAAGGCTCATGAGTACGCGAGAAATGAAAGAAAGTTCAAGTCGGGTACCCATCTATTCGCGCAAGGAGCCATAAGAATGAGTTTGAATGCGATCGCATGAAAGCGGAGTTCCATACTGACTTAGCTATCAAAAGTTTACATGTATAAGTAAGTGTGCACACGACCAGACCTAGTCTTGTAACCAAGCTGCTTAGCAGATATCAAAGTAATCCTAGTATGGAACACTGGAGTCTAGTAAAGAAAGTCTTGAAATATTATGCAAGGCATGAAAGGCTCATGAGTACACGAGAAATCAAAGAAAGTTCAAGTCAGGGTACCAATCTATTCGCGCAAGGAGCCATAAATCAAGTGAGTTGGGACAGGTGAATTAGCTTAAGAAATTTATACCCAGTTTAAAGGTGGTTAATAGCATCAATGAACCACTAAAGTTGTATTATGACAATGAGCCGCCAGTACTATATCTTCACAACAATAAGTCAAGCCAGGCCACCAAGAATATTGACATAAAGTTTTGATGTGAAATATAAAATCCGGGATCACGCCATAAGTTTTGAAGAACATAAGCAATGAGAAAGATGCTAGCGGATCCGATTACAAAAGGCTTACCGCCCAACATGTTTAGAGAACATGTAACCGATATGGGTTTAGGGAAAGCCTGTGATTCTGGATACCCGAGGGGGCCCAAAGGCGAGAATTCATCTCTAAGCGAGAAAGGTGCACATGGTACATCGGAAGTCTAACGGTTATATTTGTGGACGGACGAAGCATGCTCAATGCATTATTTTGTAAAGGGGTGGGTTAACAAAGCATAAGACAATAGATGAGATCAAGGGGAGACTGTTAGGTTGATCTCATAGGGGCCAGTCCCCAACGGTGGCCCAATCCCCTTGGCCGCCCGATCGGGGGCATCTAACCCTAATGGTTAGTGGGCCCCGTCAGATCGCGCTAATAAATAGAGGTGGGGGGACCGACCGAAAGTACGAGAGTTAATACGAGTTAGACGGCCGCCACTTCTCCTCACCGTCATTCGTGAGTACTCCACCCCCGTCGGAGAGCGCACCAAATGGCGGGAAGTTCCACTATCGCCGCCATGAAGGGAAGACCGCGCTACACCGATGAACTCCTCCAGCGGTTACATTCTTTCACCTTTTACTGTTGGTAGTTAATTAAGTAGATTAGATATATAATCTAGGATGATCATTTGTTATTACTCTTGTTTATAGTTGTTCCCTAATCTGATTTCTTGCTAGAAAGATCCTCTATTTCTATCATATACATCTAGCTAGGAATGCATGTCAAATTCGAGGCTCATATAGGCGCCACCCATTGTATACATGTGAGTTGTACATGTAACTTTATTTAATATAAGGACGATAGAGACAAAAAAATAATATAATTAATCATTCCTTGGTACTCTAAATCATGTCCAAAAACGAACTTATTTGCAGGATGGAGGAAGTATACAGGTGATGTTAACTTTTCCCCATTTAGTGCATGTATAGCGTTGAAGTTTGCGTGAGATGATCACACGCACTTAGGGCGAGGGCATTGGAAGTGTAGTTGATGCCGTGGCTGGACTTGAAGGTGATGGACTCGAAGCAGGATGATGTTAAGTTTTCCCCATTTATTGCATGTATAGCATTGAAGTTGCGTGAGATGATCGCACACACTTAGGATAGTGGCGTTGGAAGTGTAGTTGATGCCATGGCTGGGCTTGCGGTGGCGGCCTTGAAGCGGGGGCCGGTGTTGCCGATTGTCACCCGGCCCGGCAATAGTGGGTGTCCCGGCGTGTATGTATGTTCATTTGGATAGAGTATCTTCATTTCCACGTTCAGCATCGCCGTGAAGTCGTTGATGCCCCCGTACTTCTGCGAGATGTCGCAGAGTGCATAAGGGCGTCGGCGGGGGATCCACCTGTTGAGCTGCATGGTGGGCGACCCTTTGTGGTGCCACGGCTTGCAGGGCTGTGAGTTGCCGGTGGCGACCGTGTTGTAAACGGTGGCAAAGTGGTGTCGCATCTAGGATATTGCCTTATTGGGGTCAAGGACTAAGTGAAGGGTCAAACATGCATTGTGATAGGATTGCGGATCCTACCACGGATGTTATGGAGGTTGTAGGGATGAGAGGGAGGAGCGGCTGGTGCAGGATTCGTCGGCGGCGCTAGGGCGCCGTGGTGGAGTTGATCGTGAGCGAGGAAGGGGCGGCGGCTAGGGGTAGCATCGGCTCCCGTAAGGATACTCTATCATGTATTGATCCAAGGTACATGGTCATCTTTCTCTTCCAGTGATCAAAAGAACTCTCACCATCAAAGTGAGGTGGCTTTCCCCCAACATGGTTGAACACAATACTAGTCATATCTTGCACCGAATGGTGTTAATCCTTGCTTAAACGGTGACCACGGCTCTGATACCACTTAAAAGGTCCTAAATGGCTAGAGAGGGGGGTTTGAATAGCCTAATAAAAATTGTACAAGATCACTAGACAACTTGCTAGTAAATAATAAAGCGTAAATGTGTTTGATCTAGCTCTACTTGTCGGCAAACCTCCTATCAACAATTCTAGTTATTTATAATCTCTAATTCACACAAGTTGCTAAGTCACTACTCTACAACTAGGTGAACAAGCTAAATGTTGGTATTTATTAATGCAAACAGAGAAACCCACAAGTGCACGGATACCGATGTAGCTTTCACCCAAGAGTATTCCAAGGTATCGATTTCCACGGGGAACGTGAAGTGTACTAGAAGTCTCAAGGTCGCCCAAGAATAACTAATGAAAAGTATTTTTGGTAGGAAGAGAGGGAATTTCTAAGGTATTCTAAATTGTTCTAATCAATCAAGATCATGATATTATCTTTCACTTACTATGGAGCAACGGTACCTTTCCGATCCTCAAATAAGACTGGGAAGGGTTGATCGGGGGAAGGCCGCCAAAAAGCTCTACGAAGCACCAACCTATATGTGGTGGATTACAATGGCCTGACATAGCTGTCACCTATGGGACTACCAGAACTATCCGTAAGATAGGGCGCAAACTCAAGTAAACTATAGTTTAGACACCACGTCTACACTAACGTTTACTACTCTAATCTAGATCTTAAGACTAGAGCACTCAATACGAGCGGAGATCAAGTAAGCAAAATATAATAAGAACTTAATCAAGAAGAAAACATAGAATTAGTAAATGAAGAACCTGGATGCAACTCAATGAAGAATTAGATCCGTAGAGGTACAAAGTCGAGGAGAAGCCGACAAGTCCAGCTTCTCATCAGATCTCTCACCTTTCCTCTCTCCTTATTTTCTAATATATAACCCTAAGAGACAGATCCATTCAAGGGTCCCTTCTCTTGATCTAATGAATACAATAATGAATTAGGGTTTCACCCAGAGGGTAGGGGGTCTTGTTATATAGGGGCCTCCAGGCCTCCCTCCTAGTTTAGCAAGCAATGTGGTACTAATCCTTCCACCATGTCTTATGATAATGCACATAGGCTTAGATGGGCCGAATTCTGATTTGGGCCCAATTAATCCCACAGGTCATCTTCTAGAGTCTTCCATTGGATGCACCATAGCCCTTAGATCGAACCGACCTTGAGGAACGGCTTAGATGCAATCTTGGAGGCGGTTGTGAACCGAAATTGAAAGGTGGTGGGCTGATTGGTGGGGCCACGGGGTGGCGCGCCCACGAGAGAGGGCTTGCTGCATGACCCATGACAGTGGGCCCCATCTTCCGGCGTGTCTTCTGGGGTCTTCTAGAGTGTTGTTACTTGGTTACCAAGTTGAGTTGCGTTGCGGATAAGTCTTTGCATCGTATGGCTTGCAAACTCTGGTGCTTTCCTGTTTAATCCTTGAAAATATATAAATCACCAAAACTCGTGGAATTATGTTAGTGAGGCCCCTAGTCTATGTTGATATTCATTTTATGCCCTTATTTCATGTTTAGTTGACTATTAATATTATGCAATAATAGGTGTCAACACTAAACAACACTAGTAAACTAAGCAACTAGGAATTCTACACAAGCTACTCAAGCACAAGATATAAAACAAAGTAAAGCAAGAGAGTAGAAGTGATATACCAACTCATGGAGGCTAGTCAATCCAATCACCGAAGATGATATAATAATATGATCACAATGAATCCAATCACCGGGAGACAATCAAACACACAAAGGATGACACTTGATTTTTCATCCGAAGTTCACTTGAGCACCCTCAAGCTAATCTCTGTTATGCTGACCGTCTCACATGTGGACCAATGTGGAGCTCACTCCTAGCCAATCACTAGACTACTTGCACCCAAGCAAATGAGGGGTAACTCAAAGGCATGAGCAATCCACTAGAGTATCAATTTTGACACACCATTGGGGAAGATCTGAAACCCCTCACAAATCAACCGAAAGTGGGCAAGAACAATCTTCTTTTCTTCCCAATGCCTCCACTAATCACCAAGCCGGCTAGGAGTGGTGCTCTCCAAGAGTAACAAGAAAACCACCGACTAACAACGCTCCCCAAGTGCCTCTAAATGCAAACAAGCAAAACAATGCACTTGAATCTCCACAATCTCTCAAGAATGTGCTCACAAGCAAAGGGAGAGTGTAGGAGGGAGTTAGCTCAGCTCAAAGCATGTTAGGATGAATGAAAATGACCAAGAGAGCTCCCCATGGTCAGCCAAACTCCTATTTATAGAGCTCCAAAGAAATG
This sequence comes from Hyparrhenia diplandra, assembly GCA_015847255.1. Taxonomy (NCBI): domain Eukaryota; kingdom Viridiplantae; phylum Streptophyta; class Magnoliopsida; order Poales; family Poaceae; genus Hyparrhenia; species Hyparrhenia diplandra. The sequence continues at coordinate 32,390 of JADLZK010007948.1, forward strand.
GAGCCGTTGAGGCTCTCGGCGTGTCGAGATGCATCTTATTTGGACGCCGCCATGCGGTAGTGCCGGACACGCCAGTCGCGTTGTCCTTGTTCGAACACGCGCGGGAAGTCTACCGTTGGAGGCCACGACGTGTCGATTCTCAGGCAAAGGCATCGCCGCGTCACGCCCCAGCCCGTCGCTGCGCAGCGCTTTATAAAGCGCCCGTCGCCGCCCCCCGCCACGCCACAGCGGCGGCGAGCGGCGTTCGGCGCTGGCACTGCACGTGGTCAGCGCCTAGCCAACACACGCCCGAACGCCAGGGCGATTCGAGCCCGCGTCGATCACGCGAGTGGCGGATGCATCATCCACGCCGTCCTCCGCGACCCGGGCGCGTCGCCAACACGCGAAACGCCCGGGCAGCGCTAGGCACACTCCCCGGCAGCGTCGGGCCACGTTCAGAGCTCCTCCGAAGTTCATCGCTTGTTAAATCATTGCTCCGTTCCAACTTTCGTCACTTGAACCAAGGTTGCCAACACGTCGAAGAACACCCCGAGCACGTGTGTTAGCATTTTGAAAAACATTTTCTCCAAGTGCGAAGTTAGCTCTCTAGGTTAGAATGCATGCAATATGATTGTTGAACCTAGAGGCACATTAGGATCGATATTTCCGACGGTTTTCCCCTCTTTATAGTACGGCTTATCGGTCCTATGTCATTCACACCCTCTATGGTGTCTTGAGTGTAAAATCAAAATGGCCCTATGGATATACCTTTGCCTTGAGCCCATTTTGATCCTCGAACCACTCCAAGTTGAGCACTTGATCATCTTTTGGATCACTGTGATCCATCCACCATGACCACCGTGCACCACACTTAGCTTGACCAATCTCCAACTAATCAAACACAAAGCATAGAGAGATTAGTCCTAGGGTGTCATCAATTATCCAAAACTAAACTAGAGATCTTCAATCCCTACTAACACCTACACCAATGATGTCCATGATACCGGACCATCAGTGCCCACAAACTACAGTTGCCCCTCTTCATGCCAACACTCCTTCAACTTGGCGTGTTTGTCAACGCGAGGAAACGTTGATTGGATGAAGGGGGGCGGTGATGTCACACCCCATCAGGAAAGGCCCAACGGGCCTTAGAGGCCAGTGCCTACTACCGCCGCCGTCGTCATCGTCGTGTTTTGACAATAAATTATTAGACAGAGATTACTTATCATGCAAATCTGTTCGGGACTATAAATATAGAGCCATTGTATCTATTTGGGATTAAGAAATAAACATTAGGGTTTACCCTTTATCTCTTCCCCTTCCCCTTCTCTCTTCTCACGCTGCCGCCTTTCTCTCACCCTCTCTTCCCATGTCGCTGCCTACCTTTCTTCCCCATCACGCATGCACGCTGCCACCCATGATCAGCCATCCTAGTGCCCTAGCCTGGCAAGGCTGTTATAGTGGCCCACTGTAGATGATAGTGTGGACTGCAATACATGAAGAACATTTTTGCGTGGCTCAGGATAGAAAGTAAACTGAACTAGATGGGAAACCTTATTATTGTTGTAATCTAGCCAGACTCTCATGTCTTGGTGTCACAGCCATTGTTACTTAGTACTCCTAATTAACCCGCTTTCACAGCTTGGTTGCCTTTCGAGGGTGCTGCACCCTCCTTCCGCGAGAGGTGGAGCTTTGGGTCTGACCTCCGCCACTTAGCTACCCTGTACAACAGATAGGAAGAGAAAGAGAGAGTTAACCGCTTTAGTGGGCCCACTGAACATGAGAGCAACTCCAACAGTTTGGTAATTGAGTTTGGCATTCTGCGTATGCTATGAGAACTCAACTCCTATGAGAACTATGAGAACTCCAAAATAGATCACAGGATCCTCATCCGATGGCTATAGGAAGAGGTGGGTTAATTTAGCACTTAAACCCTCCCACTCATCCCATCTAATCACAGTTTTTTGCAAATCACCCCGTAATCCCCGAGCCCCACCCTAATCCCGGAGCCGAGTCGTTTCCTGTGCGTCGCGTCCGCGTCGCTTCCTATGCCAGGGACGCCGCCGCAAAAAACAGACCGCCGCCGCCACCAGGTCCCCGCTGTGCCCGTCCTGGAAGCCGTGCACGTGATGGACTCCGCCGTGGCCGTCCTGGAAGCCGCCGCCAGGGACTCGGACGTGCCTGTACTGGACATCACCGCCAGGGACAATGCCACCTTCATAGTACCATCCAGTTCCGAGAATTGGATCCTTCCTTCAACAGACGAGCATGGCTTTGGGGTGCTGCGTTGCTTCTATGAAATTGTGTCCACGTACATTGCATATCTGACATTCATGCATCCATGGATTTGTTTTTTAGTATGTGCGTTGTTCTTCGTGGTGGTGGCGGCGGTCTGGATTTTGCGGCGGCGCGGCGGGCACAGGAAGCGACGCACAGGAAACGGCTCGGCTCGGGGATTAGGGTGGGGCTCGGGGATTAGGGGGAGATTTGCAAAATAACTTTGATTAGATGGGATGAGTGAGAGGGTTTAAGTGCTAAATTAACCCACCTCTTTCTATAACCATCGGATGAGGATCTTGTGATCTATTTTGGAGTTCTCATATATAGTTATTATAGGAGTTGAGTTCTCATAGCATACGTTGCCTTCTTGTTTTTTACCAAAAAAAACTATAAAATGAGCCTCCAACAGTTTGGCAATTTAGTGAGTTTGGTATTTGGAGCCTCCTTGCGCGCAAAAATGCGCGCTCCGCCCGTCCGCGCATCCCTCCACGCATTTCCCATATCTCACGGCAAAATTCTCCCTCGCGCGCGGGAGGCCGACGATTTCGCTTCGCTCCGGCACGACCTTGCAGTCGTCCCGGTGTTAGACGTAGGCACGTGCACTCACTGGCAGATTGCAGCACATCAGGCTACCTTCGTGGCCTCGTGCATACCACCGGGCCTCCGTCCGACAGAGGCTAGCTAGCGAGCAGCGCGGGCGGCGCACAGACGGACGCCGGGCAAGCTAGCGAGCAGGGCGGCAGGTGTCTGACAGAGGCAACGTGCGACGACGGAGCCAGAATTGCTAATTGGTTCCTGTTCGGGGGCAGTATAGCCCATATCGTTGTGCTCCTGGATGGCGGCGGCGGCCGGATTGCGTCAATCAAAAGAGGAAGAAAGAGTACCAATTCAAATAGAAACATTTTATTGGGTCTAGATGTAAAAGTATAAGACACAATAATATTTCAGATATAGGCTTAGTTAATTTATGAAAAGTTTGTGTTCCCTTTGTAAAAGTATTTTTCTTTATTTTTTCTTTGTTTTATTTAAAATAGTTGAAATATTGATTTGGGGAGTGAAATATGCCAAACTGTTGGAGATAAGCTGTTTTTCACTTATTTTTTGCGAGTTGGCAAATCACAAGATTTGACAAGTAGAATTTGACAAATTGTTGGAGATGCTCTGAGGACATGTGGTGAGCAAACACTCATTGCAAAGGGTAGCGGACACGAGCGAGGGTTCCGCTGTGTGCTGCTGTGTCTCCTGCGCGAGGTTGTGCTTGGGTACTTACATATTGGTGGGCTGTGGCGAACAGTGAAGGCCCGGGTTGTTGAGGTGCGCGCAAAGGTCATTCCCCAACAATTTGTGCAAATAGGTATACTATGAAAATATAATTAACAAAGAATCCAATAAATGTTATTATCTTATTATATAAATTTGGTCAAACTTGACATACTTTTGAGTCTCCATGATTTTTGAAATACCTACAATTTGCTATAATGTGATTTATTTTATTTTGTGCAAATGTGCCTTTTTTCATTTACGTGAACTCTGATGGACATGACTTCGTTTCTTTTTGCTGTTACCATCCACCCATACCAGCTGATCAGGCCATCAACAGCTGACTGCAACTAACCAAGGTGCAGATGTGATGCAGTTTATTGGGATTATTTTGACTTTTGTCGTGCTTTTGTCTAAGTAATGAAATCTCTTTCATTTGAATTTCTGCAGAGGCCATACCAAGTGGCCACTTTTGAATTCTGCAGAAGGTGGCAGGGGAATAGATATGTCTGTGCATGTCTACGCTTGTTATCATGATTTCAAATGTGCTTGTGCAACGTATATGTTTGGTATATTGCTTAATATCTAATCAACAATGGTGGATTCAGTTATGATAAATGAGTTTGGAGAACCATAGTAGGCTCCATGAATAGCATGACATGGATCTTTTGGGCTTTGAAAGTTTTTGGTTTGGTCATGCGGTGGAGAAGTGTCACACTCAGTCAACGATTCACCCGGGATAAGCGGATTGACTGAATATTTAATTATTATATAGCTTTTTATTAGTAATTTATTTTCGTTAAATTTAAGTGAGTTAGAAAATACTAATGGGCCTGGCCTGTTAGCAAGTGTAAACCCCTCATGTAAATATAGGGGCATCTATTGTGAGACAATCAATGAAAAATAATTTAGGGTTAAACCCTATCTTTCCCAGCCCCCCCCGCCGCCGCGCCTGCACCTACAGCGCTCGCCGCCGCTCGCCGCCCAGACTTGGTTCAAGGCCCGCCGCCATCGGTCGCCCGTCGCCGGTTCTTCTACGCCATGTCACGCTTCCCGTCTTCCTCCTCGCGTTGACGGAAACGGTTTGTGACAAGAAGTTTGTCATAAGATGATGTGTATATATAATGCATTCTAAGCTGTGTGTAGTTCCCATTTTGAAGTGCTGAAAAATGTTATATCGGACTTCGCGGAATACATTTGAGGTACCAAATATGGTTCAATTATAAAATAAATCATATATTCGGTCTGTAAAGGGCGAGACAATTTTTAAAACCTAATTAATATATCATTAGAGCATGTGTTACCATAGCAATTTAGTGTCTAATCACAGTCTAATTAGTCTCATTACATGACTCACATATTTTGACAAAGATTTACTCCATACATGACTCGATATATTCGATGTGATGGTTTTGGAAGTTTAAAGTTAAACAGAGCACTAAGCTGTTTTTTAAGGGCATCTGCACTGTGGTGTCCAAACCAAACTGACATGGTTTGACACACTACGGGCAGGTGACGTAAAGTTCTCATAGTTGTAGTGTGGTATATATCCGACTATTGCTTTAGAAAACTGATAAAATATACGAACTGGCAGTTCATGTATATCCGAGTACATGTGCACTGTCTCATGCCGACAATTTTCACTATCGGATTTCTTGACATTGCCGAGTGCGTAATGCACCGACAAAGGCCTGAAATACACTTAACAAAGCCTTTGTCGAGTGTTGCACTCGATAAAGAACACTCGGTAATGAAGGTGTCGACAAAAGCCTTTTGTTAGGCACTTGGCAAAAGGCTTTGTCGAGTGTTCAAAGAAAGAGAAAATAAAAAAAAAAATAAACATAATAGCATTTTTTTTTTTTTTTGGAGGTAGGCCCCTACCGGCCAACGTCGATCCGTCTGCTGACTAAATGATATCTTTCGGCTGAGGACACGTGGCTGATGGGATTCAAACTACCCACAACCTCTCACTCTCGCTTCTCCTGCCTTACCACTGCACTACACTATTACTTGTGTCTAGGTTTTGTATTAGTTCCTCACTTGTTATACTAAATGAGTGCAAATTTATTTATTTAAGGCTCTAAAGATTTCAAATAAAAAAAATTGTCAACTACAATGTTTCATAACTTTTTAGATCAACAGTTTCTATTTAGAAAGTTTTTTTTTTTCTATCCGAGGTCGTTTGAAAAATTCAAATTTCAAATTTGAGTGATTGAAACGTAGTTTTGCATCATAAGATGATTTCAAATGAAAACGTTCTCAACTATAAATTTTGATAACTTTTTCGAGATCCACACTTTTTATTTAGGAAGTTTTTTTATCCCGCGAGGTCGTTTAAAAATTTGAATTTAAAAATTAAATTCAAGTGTGCTTTGCATAACAAAATGATTTCAAATTTAAAAGTTTTCAACTACAAAGGTTCATAACTTTTTTTGATATATACGAAGTTTATATTGATCAATTATTTAGTTTGTCGAACCCGACTAGATTGCGCGGAACCGACACCCGATTGTCGACCCGTTGGAGTGGTGAAGGTGGCGTAGGGAGCTGCGATTTCGACGACGGCGGCGGCGGCGGCGCACGAGCAGCGAGTGAGGGCGGAGGAGCCGTGGCGGGGGAGGGGCGCAGCTAGCGGCGCCCGGCGGTGGTGCGGTGGGGGTGGCAAGAGCGGCGGCGTGGCTGGCGGTGGCAGCGGCGGGGGCGTGGGGTGGCGGCCGTGGGAGGAAGAGGAGGGGCGGTCGGGTTCGAGCGAGACAGATAGGAACTATTTTTATTGCCCGCTTATCCCCAAAGAGATTACATGCCTCTGCTTATATAGCCCGGCTAGTGGGACTTGTAATCTAAGCACTCTCTATAAGGTTTCTTTATACGATTGGAATACCTTTTACAAGCAATATTTATTTATTTTCTAATAAGGGTCCGCCTTATAGATTGGAATATTCCCTTTACACACCAAAAAGCCTAAGATAATCCTAACTTGAGGGCGAAGCGAGTTGGATTCAGAGGGGGAGGGAGGTGGTGGCGGTGGCGGGGCGCCGGCTCCCCCGCTCCACGCGCGCCCCGGGCCCTCGTGGGGGCCGGCATGGGCGGCCAGCGTCGGGCCCTCTTTAGCCAGTCCCGGGCCGGGCTCCACTCGGGTCATGACATTTCCCACCGTTCGACGAGGGCGGGCGCGCGCCCACGTGCCGCCCAACCTACCTCGGTGGTGGCGAGGGCACGCTGGGGGGAAGTGACAACGCCGGCCGAAAGCAGAAGACGCAGAGGGCCCGACTTGTTGTTGCTGTCGTTGCGGATCTCGGCGTTATTGTCGGAGAAGGAGAAGTCGTGTACGGTCGCCGGGGTAGATGCTGAACTTGTAGCCAGGCTCGGCGGGGCTGCACGGGGGCGCTCCGCCCTGTGCACCGGCGGCATGACAGGCGCCGAGGGTGCCCGATAGCCTCGAGCATCGGCGTCCGCGGGGAGGGGAGGAGACGATGCAGGCGAGGGTCGTCGGGACCGGTGACCTTCGCGTGGAGCCGCCGTAGAGACATGTCGAGCGGCGTGGAGAGGTGGCGAGGAGGTGAAGTCGAGGAGGGCAGCCGTGGGGAGGTCGCCGGCGTACGGATTCGGGCGGCCCCATCCGGGCACACCTGTGTCCACCACGCGGCGCCCGGACGGTGACGCTATCGATATGGAAGAAGACGTTGCCGTTGTTGTCGCGAGGAGAACGGTGGCGCCCTCGACCACGACGTCGTCGTGGTGCGCCCGAGTAGGAGGACGCTTTGCCGGGAACGCCCGATCTTCCCTTTGGGCGGTTGGGATGGTGGAAGCCCACCCGCCACGCCATGCGGCGGTGCGTTCTCCTCCGCCAGGAGATCCGGAGAAGCTCGGGCGGCGAGGGATCTAGTAGCGGTGGAAGTACCTCACAATGCCATAGTGGGAGGCTCCACTTTGGCGCGGTTGCCCGCGAACTCGATGGCGCATGGCGATGATCCCAGCTCTTTGTTGGTCGCCGTGGCTAAGTGCAGCTCGGCTATATCATGTCGATTCGCCATCAACCCGTCGATGTCGCCCATCGCTGCGCAAAAACGGTTACCCGCCCCGGTGATGCGGGCCAACCAGGGCCCATACGGCAATGTCATTTGTGTCGATGTACGCGGGGTCATCGTGGTGGCGGCCCTGATCGGCGTCGGCGCCCCGCTCCGCCCGGCACAGGGGCGTCATCGCCCGTAGGCGGGCAAGGTTGATGGCCTCCTCCATCGAATGAGGCTCGGACCACTCGATCGCCGTGCGGCGTGTCACGCAGCCTCCCGGCGAAGAGGGCGACACGGTGGCATTGTCCCTCAAGATCCATGCGTAGTGCATAGCTCTCGAATGGCGGTGATGTAGTCGTCCCGCTTGCCTCCGGGAAGGCGGTGCGTGCTCCCCGTAGTGTTGAGGATGACGGGGTCGAGAGTCGGCGTCACGGGCGGCGTGTGAACTTCGTCCCACTCGGCGAGAACCTCCTCTGGAGAGATCAAGGAACTAGGCGTGGCGGTGCACACGTCGGATGGAAGGCAACATACCGCACGTAGTAGTCGGGTCGATGTCCAACTTGAGCTCGAACAAGAGCTCCACCTTCCGTATCCGGAGGTCGGGTTGTCGGTGCCGTCATAGTCCCGGACCTCAAGACGGGTGACGAGAGAGGGGGTTTAGGTCCGTGATTTGGGGGCGGGTGCCGCTGGTGGCACCACGGAGCGGGGAGGGCGCCCGGGGTGGCGCGTCCATGGGCGCGCCGCTGATGGTGCCTTTTGGGCGGGCGCCGCGGGGTGACGCCGCATCGGCCAGGAGGGTCCGCGAGGTCGCGAATGCCGGTGGAGAGGGGAGAGGGCGGCCCGGTGTGCGGTGTCGCCCGAAGATGACGCGAGGCCGGGCGGTGCGCCACGTACAACATCATCATCCCCCTCCAACCGTGAGGATGGCGGTCGGTCGGGAGCCGTCGGCGGCGGCCGCGGGCGGCGAGGGCGGCGCTGTGGCGCCCCGAGGCGGCCCCGATGCCCGGCCGCGCGGCGGGGCGCCGGCTAGGCAGTCCTCCGTGGTCATCATGCGTGGGGAGATCCGAGGGCGATGCGACGTGCTCCATGCGACGTGACGCGCCCCGATCTCATCGAAACGCCACCTGATCTTCGCGGTTTGTCGTCGGCGGCGCTTCGGCGCCGTGGTGAACTCCGTCATCTCGGAAGCCATGGGTGGTGGGAATCGATCACGGTCTCTAGATACCGGCCGCCGAACCCGACTAGATTGGGCGAGCCGACACCGTTGTCGACCGTTGGAGCGGTGGTGGCGTGGGGAGCTGCTAGCTTTCCGAACACGGCCGGCGGGCGGGCGGCACGGCAGCGAGGAGCGGAGGAGCCGAGAGCGGAGGAGGGGGCGCGGCCGGCGGCGGCGGCGGTGGTGTGTGGCGGCGGTGCGGTGGGGGTGGCGGCGGCAGCGAGGGGGCGATGGCGGACGCGGGAGGAAGAGGAGGGGCGGTCGGGTTCGAGGCGAGATAGATAGGAACTATTTTATTGCTTGCTTATCCCCAAAGAGATTAGATGCCTCTACTTATATAGCCCGCTAGTGGGACTTGTAATCTAAGCAATCTCTCTATAAGGTTTCCTTATACGATTGGAATATCTTTTACAAGCAATATTTATTTATTTTCTAATAAAAGGGTATTACTTATAAATTGGAATATTATCTTTTACACACCAAAAAGCCTAAGATAATCCTAACTTGAGGGCGAAGCATAGTTGGATTCGGAGGGAGGGAGGTGGTGGCGGCGGGGGGCGCCGGCCCCCTAGCCTTGTGCTGGCGGCCCCCTCGTGGGCGGCGGCGGCAGCGTCAGCCCTTTTAGCTCGTCCTGGGCTGGCCCGATTCAGGTCATGACATATTTGGTAAAGAGTTAGTAACATTGTTCATAACTCTTATTAATCTCTCTTATAATTCGAGGAAACTATGAGAGGAATATGAGAGATGTATGTTTGTGAACAACGTTACTAACATTTTGTCAAAAGCGAAAAAATGACCAAAATAAACTTTACAGATATGGAGAAGTTATGAAACTTTTTTAGTTGAAAACCTTTTCATTTAAACTTGTTTGTAGCCTCAAAAAATGCTTTCGAAAACTGATTTCGAGTGCCTTTTACCTAGGATTTGGTCAAGACTCTTTGCCGAGTGCGTGGAAAAAAGACACTCAACAAACTACGTCTTTACCGGAGTGCCCATAAAAACACTTTCGGCAAAGCCATCTTCTTGAGTTTTTTTTTTTTTTTTTTTTTTTGCCTTGTGTCTTTCATTTGGCACTTTCGGCAATGGGGCTCTTTGTCAAGTGCCCGGCAAAGACACATATTCTTGTAGTGATTTCCCTAATAAATTGAACTGCCACGATTCGCACGGACTGCAGCATCCGATTTTTCTATGGCTTCCCTCGGCTCGATGTCTGCAGTGTTGTTGGTTCGGTGATCGAACCTCCAGGACGACAGTTCCCGCAGAGGAAAGTCCTCTCTGTATCAAGTCTCGTTTGTTTCAGTCCGTTTTATCCCTGCAAAGACAGAGATGACATTTACATATTGCCATACTATGTGTGACACTTGTTTGGATCAAATGAAGCAAAGCAACCGACATAAACCAAAACACGGAAAGGATAGCTGCATTCGAAATAAAGCAATTAGCAGGGAGCAGGTGGATGCTACTCCAGATTGAGGTGTTGTTTGGTTCTTAGGAATTAAACTTTTTTAATCTAAGGAGTGGACTAATAAAAAAATCTATTCAAGAGAGTCTTTCGGGGACTAATAAAGGAAAAGTCTAAAAAAGTCCCTTCAATTTGGTTTGGTAGTGACTAAAAGGACCTTTTTTTAATCCTAACGACTAAAAAGTCCCTAAACCAAAGAACCTCTCAGCCCCTCCTCCTCTAGGCGGGCAATGCCAGTGTGGGTGGTTATCGCCCAGAGCACGGTGATAAGCTCAGCGCCCTGAGCCAGCGCCTCCTTGTGCGACTTGACGTGCAGCTCGCCGGCCGTGGGCGCCGCGTACACCACCACCTCCGTCCACAGGTCGCCCAGCAGCCTCCACACGGCCTCCCGCGCGCCCTCCTTGTACTTTGCGATCAGCACCTTCCCCAGCCTCGCCCCCTTCTCTACCACCGTCATTGTCGTCCCCTCCGCCGCCGCCACGGAGGTGGAGCGCCCGGCGATCTCCATCAGCTTGGCACACCGTGCGGCCTCCCCTCCGCTGTAGTACCCCACCACCCCATCTCCTTGGTCAGCTCCATCTTCATCTCCTCGAACAGGGACTCCGTCTCGTCCTTGTCGTCGGGGAGGAGCTCCGGGTGGAAGGCCACCAGGTAGGCGCAGTACCCCGACAGAGCCGTCGCCGCCGTGCGCCCGGGCTCCGGCGGCGCGTGCTTCTGCCGCCGCGCGCACCTTGCCTCCAGCATCGCCGTGGCGACGTGCCACGTCAGCATCACCTCAGCAACGCCGCCGCCGCACGCCCACGCGAGCTCGTGCGACCCTATGCACACGCGGTGCTCGTCCTTGTACAGCGCCGCCGTGCCGTTGGTGAGCTTGGCGCCGTGGCTGCCTACTCTGGCGAGGCGCTCCATGATGAGCGTCTTGGCCTCGCCGGGGACGGCCGTGCTCGGCAGTGGCAGCGGCAGCGGCAGGCGGCCGAGGAACCAGAGCAGGGAGAACTGCTTGATGACGAGGTCGGGGTGGGTGAGGGTGTTCTTCACCCGTAGGACGCCCGGAATGACCCAGCGGAGGATGCCGGCCTCGGTGCGCCACTCGTGGCCGGAGGTGTGGTTGCACAGCAGCGACACCATGAACCAATTGGAGAAGAGGAACACCACGTACTCGGCGACCTCCTCGTAGGCGACGGCGAGGACGAGCAGGACAGTGGTGGAGAGGTCGATGGCGCAGAAGAGGAACGTGGTCGAATGGAGCATCTTGCCCAGCAAGCACCGCGCCGTCGCCAGCACGTTGCCGGACGTGAAGAAGTTGTCGTGCCGGAGGCTGTGTGCACGGCGTAGGCCACGTCGCCGTTGCCGGAGAGGACGAGAACGAGGAGGCACAGCGCCAGGATCACGACGGGGAACAGCACATAGTTGTGAGCGAAGAAGAAGGGGCTGGCGAACACCACGGGGACCACGGAGTGGTAGTTCTCGCACAGGAACTGGACCTCGTCGGTGAACACCTGGAAGGCGTGCTCGCCGGCGCCGTAGCCTATGCCTCCAGGCTCCACTAGCAGGCCATGGAAGATGAGGCGGTGGCAGTCGGCGGCCTCGGCGCCGCTGATGGGGTACTCATCCTCCAGCCTCCGCCGAAGCAGCTTGAAGAGCGCGAAGGAGAGGCAGAGCCTCTTAAGCCTCGGCTCCCTCGAGAGCAGCTTGTCGTTTGAGTCGGCGAGCCTCCAGATCCTGCCGACCGTGACGACGACCGACGAGTCGCCGCCCGTCGTCTCTTGGAGCTCAAGCTTGAGTTTGTCCTTGTCGAGCTTGTAGCCCTTGGGGCCGGCCTTGTTCTTGTCGATCAACTCGTCTTCGCCCATGACGGCGTAGTTGCAGTGCTTAAGAAGCTCCGAGCCACGACCGTGATGCCGGTCTGGCTGTTGCTCCTGTTGGAGCTCCAGCATCGGCGGCATGTAGGCGGCCACGGCCTGGGGATTCTTGCCGTAGGCGAAGGAGCGCTTCCCCACCTCGATGGCCACCGACCTCTGCAGGAACTTGGCCGCCACGAAGACCCAGATCATGCCATACAGAGCCTTCTTGCCGGCGCTCCTCAGGCTGAAGAAGACGAGGCTGCCCAGCCAGACGACATTGGTGGCGCGTTGCACCATGGCCGAGTATCCCTGCGTGCTGGCGCCGCCGGCGGTGGAGAGCAGGATCGCCTCCACCTTCTTGCGGAGGAGCTCGACGAGGAGCATCCACATGAGGATGATCCGGGCCCGCACCGACAGGTCCTCGTCCTGCTTGGCGGCGCTCGTCCGCTTGGCCTCGCCGAAGACGTACGACATGGCCGGGAGGAAGAGGGACAGCGCGGCGGAGAAGAAGAGGCGGACACTCGGGTTCAGCGTGGCGCTGACGTCGGAGTAGCGGCTGAAGATGTTGAGGATGACGAAGAGCACGGCGAGGGCGAACATGAGCACGGAGGTGGCGACAAGGGGGGGCCTCGCTCCCCGCAGATCGGCCTCCGAGTAGAAGGTGGTGAGGTTGTACACCAACGGCAGTAGTGTTTTGTCACTAGCGTCGCACCTGCTGCTGTTGAACAACCACATCATCTTCGAAACGCCCTACAACTACTTGCTTAATTCGATGACCCAAATGGTACTGTCACTTTCATAATGCATGCATGCATATTTATAGTGACACTCCCCTTTTGTCTTTTTATTCCTTGCTTGCGCTAGTTATTATGAGCAAAGAATACCATACTCCAACCTGTATAAAGCAAAAGAGCACTGAGCATCATGTTCACTGAGCATCGCACTGAGGCCCCTCCACGTACTATGTATCGAAGAAACAGGTCACCATACCGGGTCCATTTCCGAAACCTCAGATCCAAGAAAGAGATCAACCTACTGATGCCATATTGGAAGATACACGTGAGGAGCTTGAAATCGATCCTGCTTTCCTTAATTATTAATTTTTTAACATAGTTTTAAATCGTCAGCTAAGGTGTTTAGCGGCAGGGCTGTCATTATGGGATATAGCGAGCTATAGCCGCCATTTAGCGGGCTATAGCGGGCTATATCCGCCTAAATGCCATAGTGCCTACCTTTCCTAACAGCATTTAAAACCTTGTTCTTTAAACACCCCTACATATAAGTAAAACACTTTTCCTATAGCGCTAGCCGATGAACTCAGCCCCTCCTGTTCCGCCGACACACACCTACCCCAGCGCCGTCGTCCCGTCTTCCTCCGCGTCGGCTGCTTCGGCAGCGGCAAGGGCGGCGCCGGCGAGCATCTCCTCCTCCTCCTCCCCTCCCTCCCTCCCTCCCCTCTACGAGTTGTCCTTTCTATAGAAAGATTTGTTTACTCTGTGGGGGAAGAGGGTGTCCGCCGCAGGCACTAGGGTTCGTCGGAGCTCTGGCGCACCCTAGCGCCCGTGGCGGGGTGGTGGGTGCTGGCGGGGGAGCGAGTAGCGATCCGACGGTGGCGGGGGAGCGAACAGCGAGAGGAAGAAAAATGAAGCGCTGCCTATCTAACTGAGGCGTTCATTTTCAGATCGCGGTGGCTGAGATTCGTTGCACTGAAATCCCCTTTTTTTCAGGCGCCCTAAAATATGGCAACTCCCTCGCGTGTAAAATAGTCTTCCAATAGACTCATGAAATCAAGGTCTTGTTTAATACAGTACATAGGTAAGTAGCTACACGCATCATGAAACACAACAATGCTGAGCCACTGGTGAGCCGCCTCGCGTCGTCCATGGTGTTCCTCAGCGTCCAGCTTCTCCTCGTCGTGCTGCCTTGCACTACCGGAGCCATCGTTGCCTCCAGGGACACTTTGACAACTACGAGCTACATTGATTACTTCCTCGGTGATCCGTTTGGCAGCCCTGGCGGGAGAGAGGGGAGAGGAAGTAGCCGCGTGGGTGGCGCAGGCGCGATGGACGACATCCTTCAATTCCTCCGCGGCGCGAACTGGATGACCAAGACATCACGTGTCGCCGCCTGCTAAAACAACCGAGTGTTGTTTAGATTTTTTTTTTTTCGAAACATGTATATTTATGGAGACCAACCGGCGGATCGCCGTTGCAATGGGCTTCCACTCTGGACTTGACCGAGTGGCACCAGATACGTCGATTACCACCGCGCGATTGCGCTCGCCCCGCTTCCTGTCTACACCCTCCGGTCCCAAAAAAGAATGACGTTTTTGACTTTTAGACATCGTGTTTGACCATCCGTCTTATTCAAAAAAGTTGTATAAATATGATTTATTTTGTTATGACTTATTTTATCATTGAAGATACTTTAGCATTGATTTATTTATTTTGTAATTTGCATAAATTTTTGAATAAGACAAACAAGTCAAACATGAATTCTCGAAAAGTCAAAAAAGTGTCATTCTTTTTGGGACTGAGGTAGTAGTAGTTAACGCGCGGTCAATCCGACTGCACCGATTGTGCTTCCCCGCTTCCTGTTTAGGATTTTTGTTTTTTTCTTTTTTCTTTCTTTTCTATACATGTGCTGATATCAGCGTTGATATAAGGAAAAAAAGTAAAACATATTTTTAAATTGCTATAATTTCTGAATGGTGTATCCGCGTTTTTAGTTTCGATGCACCGATGTGTTCTACGCTTGATTTAAAACGAACAAAATGGATGCCACTTGAATATGTTTCAAAGATTTTATTTTTGATTTTTTCTAATTGAAATTTATGTATATTAACTTATGAAATATGACCTAAGTTGCACATAAAAGTTATATGTATAAGTTAGATGTAACTTTGCAACATGTGTAAGTTATATGTATCATATAATAATTTTTATGTAGAAGTTAAATGTAACTTTTTAATGTGTGTAAGTTATATGTTTCACTTAATAAGTTATATAGATAAGTTAGACGTAACCTTGTGTTGACGTTTGTTAAGTGCTATAAGAATAAAAAAGATTCGCAGCGCACAAAACATCATTGTAGCTTTTTCCTAGGAGTATTCTAGAGTATCGTATCCATAGGGAAGCTTTGGTTAAAGATTCTAATAACTCACAATCATGTATCTACTAACTTAGCAAAACCAGCTAAACTAAAGTAAGGGTAAGTGTAAATAATAAGACTAAACTATAAATATTAATAAAGACTAAAACTAATAATACATAATAAAGAATGATAATAAAAGTAGATCAGCTAATTAAGAGGACAAATCAAGGTTCCTAAACACTTCACTATTACTTTGGTTCTAAGATAACTGAAATATGGATAGATATGGCAATCACACAATACCGCTTAGGGACATCAGAACATAGCCATAGAAAGGGATGAGAAGTAGCATTTGCTGCTTAAGGCATATAGGAGTTAGCTCCAGAAAACCTTTTAAGGACTAGTTAAAATATTGCATGTACGTCATTTTGTATCAATATAGTTCACTAATGACCAGTGACCTATTTGATTAGTGACCACATTAGTTTTATTCCTAGTTTCTTGTAAGTTGCTAACTATGTAACTATACTTACAGAAAAAATCATGTAATATGCCACCCCTCCATTTGGCATCACGCTCCACCACTGCTTGTATATTTTTTTATCATCTGTGTTGTATATATGTGAACCTTGATATGAATTGTTTGCAAGACACAATATACACGTCAGGTGTTTGTGGTGTGTGTTGCAATTGGGTTCTTGACCCTGTTCTTAATATAATGAAATGCAGCTCTGCTATGTTTTTTGAGAAAAGAAAATATAAATTTTGCATTTTCAGAATGACCCAGCAAGCATCTTGACAACAAAAAAAATGATAGGCCTCTTCTGAAAAGTGCTAACCTTCAGAAGCCTCTTCTGAAAAGGCCTTGCTAATGGTGCATTGAACCAATTGGTTTGAAGAAAAGGAAGGAGGAGCAGGTATGAAATGAAAATGTGGTTAAACATACTCCCTCCGTCTCTAAATAGATGTCATTTTCGCTTTCCGAGAAGTCAACATTTTCAAACTGCCGACAATTATATATTAAAATATATAAATATTTATGCTAAGTAATTAGTATCATTGAAAAGATCTTTAAGTCTAGTTTTTTTAATAAATTTATCGGAGATATAAATGTTGCACATATTTTCTATAAATCTAGTCAAAGTTGAGAAAGTTTGACCAAAGACGCACCCCTCAGAGCGACATCTAAAAAGGGACGGAGGGAGTAGCATATTGTACAAAACTACTAGAAAATTATGTCAGGTGAAGTTGGGCTACTATATATACGTAAATGAAACGAAATAAAATAATTCTACTAGAACCACATGCCAAATAATTTTCTATGCAACTGAACTAGAGAACCCACAAAGAGTCACGTCATGGTGATCAAGTCAGGAAATTCAACATGACAAAAAAGCCAGTGCAAATGGGACGGAAGTAACAGTGCTTTTAATTTGTTATTAGTTACAAATTCTTTGATTTAACTTTGGAGATTTATATGTAATTATGGCATGAGTAGTGGTACATTTAAAGTATTGTGTTAAATTAATATATGTGCCTAAGATCCAGCAGTGTCCCTAATTTGATTATCTTTTCCAAGAACAAATTATATTCAAATATCAAATGCTAAATATATTTGGTATTCCCTTTTTGTGATTTTTTTTTTTGTATTCCCTTGTGATAGGATGTAGCAACGCCGCTACTATGTTGCAGTTCCACTATATGCCATCAATGATGTTTGTCCTAGTAGGATCTGTTTGTTACCAGTATATTTTGCTGCAACACATATATGGCAACGAAATCTCTCCCGTGGCAATAAAATCATCTATTGCAAATGAATTGCCTCATGTGCAAAACATATCCTATATACCAAATAAAGGAAAATATCATGTGTACACCCAAATATGCATCCTTCGATAAGACATCCCAAACATTGTACACACTACAAGCAATGGTTCTTTACATGACGCATCACTTTGGTCATAAATAGTCAAAATACGTCACGGTTAACTTGCCATGACGATCGAGAAAAATCCGTCGTGTATCTCTTATCATACATTTGTTGTACCGACCGAAATCATCACCGATTGACATTTGAGTTCGTCATGGATTAGTGGTGTCATCATACCTATTATACCGACTAGAGAAATGTACCAAAGATTTCAATATTATTAAAATTATGGAAAAAGTCTTGAGGGTGGTCTACTTCACCCCTATTATGAAACTTGGATGCTTTACTATCAAAAGCCAATCAAATAATAATCCCCAAGCGGTTTTGGGACGGTGATTTTGCTAGAGTGATGGTGATTTTGTCTTTTTTCTTTTTCACTACTACACAAAAGATTAAATGTGGCGGTTTGTTTTGATTTACCATGGTAGTTTTTGCAACCGCCACCACGATAATGTCACGGTTAATCAATGCGGTTTTAGACCCACCAAAACCATCATGGTTAATCAAAAAAAAAACAAAAGCCCATCCCAATCCCTAAAAGGCGGAGGGCCATCGCCGCCGTTGGAGCCGGGTCTATGTTGCCGCCTGGCCATGCCATGACAGATCTGGAGGAGCTACTGCTAGGGGTGCTAGAGAGGTTGTTGCTAGAAGTGCGACCCGGATTCGAGCCCTAGGGTTGCCGACGCCGGAGAAGCCTTTTCCTTGCGCCTCGTGTTCGCGGCCGTGCACCGCCGCACTACAAGAAAGCTCGAGTCCAACACCGGCTTGGGGGCAGGAAAGGAGGGGAGGAGACGGGCTTGGGGTGGGAGGGGAGAGGATTAGAATTTCTAGTCGGGCTTAGCGTTTCCACCGGTGAGAGAGAGAGAGAGAGAGAAGCCGGGCAGAGGGAGAAGAGAATGGAGAGGACTGGGCTGAGCGTAGGGGGTGAGTGAGAGTTAAGATTGAGTTTCTTTTTATATGATCGAGGTGGTAGTGGGCTGGTATAGGCTTTCTAGGTTGAATGTGTAGGCGGTTATAACAACCGCCACAGTTTATTAAAAATATCATGGTTAATCGACATTAATCGTGTGATAGTTTGCACAAAAAAACCACCATGACTAAAATTTGCCAAACCCCATGCAAAATCTTTTTTGTCCAGTAGTGTTTTTATTTATCTCCGTTGAATCTTTGAAAAAATCATAATAAACCACTAGAATCATAAAAATGGAAAATCCAATTTTGTTGGACCGCATATGAACATATTTTAGTACAAAGTTTTTGTTGTAAACTTTTAGACCTATGGTTTTCTGTAATTAATTAAAATAATTCATTAATGTTGGCTTCTATCGTCCAATTGTTGTATGCAACTAATTGCATCGTGTATGAAATTTTTACTAAGTTATAGGTTTACTATGTTATACATAATTCAATGAGTATGGAATTTTTACTACAGTTCAAGCATGCAATTGTTAGTCCACAACCTGTTTCGGTTTCCACTATCCGATCGGACCGTTTTTACTAATTTGGTGGTAAATATTAATGGATTAATAGTTTTGGGCTGATAGAATTGAAACTTTCTAGCAGATCTTTCACATGGACTAATAATCAGTCCCAACCTATTTTAGTCGCTATTGACAAAATATTTTGTACAACAAGCTCGAGCGTAAGTTTCCCAATTGCTTTGTGGATACTAGATCCGAGCATGTAGTGACCATATCCCCCTTGATTCTAGATTGTGGTATCAAAGATGTCAAGAAACCAAATATTTTCAGGTTTGAGAAGTGGTGGTTAGACCAACCGGACTTTAGAGAGCTAGTTACTAAAACTGGAATACTCCTTGTACATTTCATCGACCCTATGGAGATTTGGCAATTTAAAGTAAGGTTACTTAGGAAGAAAGTGAAGGGATGGGCAATTAATATTAATGCCCTCATTAAGGAGCAGAAGCAGGAGCTCCTTAAGGAACATGAGTCGCTAGATAGAAAGGTAGAGCATGAGGGTCTCTCTGAGAGAGACAGGGCTAGGATGAACACAATCATTAGTGAGTTAGAAAGTATATGGAGGCTAGAAGAAATTAAGGCAACGTAGAGATCTAGGGAGAGGAATGTTAAGGAAGGGGATAGGAACACAACCTATTTCAGGTTATAGCTAATCAAAGAAATAGGAAGAAGAGGATAATGGGGTTGGAAGGCCCTGATGGGTGGATAGATGACAACCAAAGTATGCTTGAGCATGCTGTAACTTTTTATAGAGATCTCTTTGGTGCTAAGGAGGATAGTGGAGTTAGGCTTGAACATGAGTTTTGGCACCTGGATGAAAAAAAATTTGCCGGGGAAAATGAGATGTTAGAAGCTCATTTTTCTTGAGCAAGAGGTGAAAGAAGCCGTGTTTGGTTCTTATGCTGAAGGAGCCCGGGGGCCTGATGGATTTTTCTTTCCTGTTTTTATCAAGTTTTCTAGGATGTGATCAAAGAGGATCTAATGAAGCTCATTAGAGCTTTTGAACAAGATAGTCTAAACTTAGAGAGATTAAACTATGCCTTGATCACTCTCATTCCAAAAGAGCCGGATGCTAGGGTTCTTAAGAAGTTCGCAACCTATTAGCTTAATCAATTGCAGTTTCAAATTTTTTTCAAAGTTACTAAACAATAGGCTCATTAAAATAGCAGATAGACTTGTTTCTTCAAACCAAACAGCTTTTATTAAGGGAAGGTTTATTTTAGAAAGTGTGGTGGCTGCCCATGAAATAATTCATGAGGTTAATAGAGAAAAGCAAGAAGGAATAATCCTTAAGCTAGATTATGAGAAGGCTTACGATAGAGTGAGTTGGTCCTTCTTAGAGGAGATGCTGGAGTCTAGAGGGTTTGGTCCCAAGTGGATGAGATGGATAAGACAGGTGGTGAAAGGTGGGTCCATCTGTGTCGGGATCAATGATGAGAACAAGTGTGTACTTTAAACCCCGAGAAGGGTCTTAGGCAAGGTGATCCACTCTCTCCTTTACTGTTCAATCTAGTGGCTGATGTGTTTTCTAAGATGATGATGAGGGCTGCTAATCAGGGATTGATCTACGGACTTTTACCACAAATTTATGAGGGAGGTATCATTAGTCCGCAATATGCAGATGATACCCTATTATTCTGGAAAATAACTTGGAAAAAGCTAGTAATTTCAAATGGTTGTTAGTCCGCTTTTGAGCGGATGTCAGGAATGAAAATTAATTATGACAAGAGTGAGTTACCGACTATAGGGATGGATGAAGATCAGTCCAATAGCTTTGCTAAACTGTTTTGTTGTAAGAAGAGTGACTTCCCAATTGTTGGTGTAGCCCCGAAGTAGGCTACCCCCCCACAGAACGAATCGCTCAACTAGACTCAAGTGGGTACACAAAGGTGTATGCAAGCTGGAATACTCTTTCTATTAATTTCCTCACCTCTTGTACAAGCCCCCTCGGGGGTCTATTTATAGTCCGTAGACTATTACAATTCCGATTTTGTCCTCCTACCAACCCTGGATCCCAGCGCCTCCTGTGGTGGATATCGGGACCCTTTTTGTGGATTCGGCCGACTCAACTTTCGGCTCTCTAACTTTTTCAGCTTTGGGTCCTGGTTCTTTCTCATCGTCTTCTCTTTCGGTCTCTGTTACCTCGTTGATCATACTGTAACCAGGTATAGGCTTTGCATCTATCCTCCGAGCTACTTCCTAATCTCCCCATACGGTCACAACGCCGAAGGGGGAGGGTATCTTCATGCACAAGAAACTTTGCTTGATTACTGCTTCGAACTTGCTTATGACTCCTCTGCCGAATATCGTTGTGTAGGGATAGTCTATGTTGACTATATCAAATATGATGATTTCGGTTCGGCATAAGCCAACCTCACCGAAAGTTACCACGATGTCCTTCTTTCCGATAGCATCTATCCTTTTCCCTCCAAAACCGAATAGAGCATTACCCGCTAGTTGCAGCGTCCTCCGTTCCATATCCATGCTATGGAAGGCCTTGATGAACAGAATATCTGCTGAGCTTCCATTATCTATTAGGATGTTGTGAAGTGTGAACTTATCCACATGTGCGGTTGCCACGAATGCATCTGTATGCGGGTAGTCTCTTAGCCGGAAGTCGCTTTCGTCGAATGTGATTGGGACCATTGACCATGCCGGCCTGTTCAAGGGTAATCTCGGTGTTACCATGTGAACTCTTCTCACATAGTCCCTTCTGGCTCTTTTGTTTTCGTGCTCAAGGTTAGACCCGCCAGTGATTGTGTAGATGTGTCCCTGGGACGGAAGTACCGAATTCACGACCCTATTTTCTTGATTGCTTTCGGGCTTCATGTGCACGTTCTGTTGTGGTTGTTCTAGGTTTCCTGGGGAAGATGCCGCCATTGATGGAGGCCGGGCTTGCGGGATATAGCCCGGGTAGTTCGGGAGTCTCGATGGTGGTGAGCCGGAAGCATGGAAGTGTCTTTGCACTAATGGCGGCGGGGGTGGCAAGCTGTGTGTTTTGATAGCCAAAATATGCATTCGGTTTATCGCGTCTCATTGTTTCTCTCATGTTGAACACATGCTTTGGTGCTTGCCTAGCTTGTGAACTTTCGTCCTTTGACTTCTGCTCCTTGGCCATGTGCCCATACTTGTAGTCTCTACTGAAGTGACCCATGTTTTCACCGCAGACGAAACAATACGGTACCCTTGGTCCATCACGGCCTCTTCCGCGCCCTCTGGCCCTTGAGCTTCGGCCACCTCGGTTGGACTGATTCGCTTTTGAGTTTGAGGCGTCCCTAGAGCCTCGGCTCTTGAGTGGGTTCGATCATTTGAGCCGAATCATCTTGCACATTGTTGACCTGGGACGAGGAGTCTTACCACCCCTTTGGCTATTGTTTGCATTTGGATGGGGCGATTGTTGCTTTTCGTCCTTTCTCATTTGCCTTTCTTCTTTTTTCGGACCTTCTTCGGACTTGGCAAATTTTTGATTTGATCGTATAACTTCGGTCAAGGTTTTAGGTTCCTCTCGTCTAGGAGCGCAGCGCATTGTCCAATGGCAATGCCCTCGATTGCCGCCGCTATCACTACTTCATCCGAGACATTCGGGCGTTTGAGCCGCCGGCTGCACTATCTTTTCGAGATCCGTGTCAATGACTCTCCATCCTCTTGCTTGAGCTTTAGGAAATCTCTCGGTTTCCTTTTTTCAAGGCCCGGAAACCCTCAAAGGTGATGATCAATCGCTCTCTCACCGCTTCCAATTTCTTATTGAAAGCGGACGAAGGGCGATGTACCATTCATGCGCGATGTCTTCTACCGCCATGATGAGAGATTTTGCCGGAAGTAAACGAATCCCCCCCCCCGCCGAATGTACCGCGGCCAGAATTTGCGATGAACTTCCTTGGATCCGATTTTCCATTGAATGACGGTAGTGCGGGTTTGTACCCTATCGGCCATGGGCTTAGCTGTAACTCCGATGAGAGCGGCGAGATTGGGTCAACCTCCCCATCCGCGACAAAAGCGGGTTCTTGCTCCTCCCGGGATGGTGCCGTGTTTTTCTCCATCGAGCTATTTCACGGAGCAAATTCTCTTTTTCGATTTTGAGCTTCAAGCGCTCGAGCCGAATCCTCTCTTCGCTTGGCTGCCTCTCCTTTCATCATTGCCTCCTTCTAAGCTCTCAACCCCGTGAGTTCAGCCTGCCTCGAGGCTCAATTCTTGGATTAACCCGCACGCTCCTCCCGGCCGTTGCCGGGTGCCTCATGCTCACACAGGCGTCTTCATCCGAATCTTCTCCATCTTCCGGAATTTCGAGCCTCCCGTCGGAAGGGCCTTGACCGATTATTGCCCGGGGCGGTGGCGCATCTTCGTTTCACCCACGGGTCCCGACTGCCGGAGTAACGGTCTCGACCAGGAGGATCTGATGGAGGATCCGTCGGAGGAGATCCGGCCGGTCTTTGCCAGCGCCCGCCTTGGGTCTTCTCGCCCGGAGCCATGGGTTGCACGCGACAACCACGGTGGGGCGCCAATGTTGGTGTAGCCCCGAAGTAGGCTACCCCCACGAAACGAATCGCTCAACTAGACTCAAGTGGGTACACAAAGGTGTATGCAAGCTGGAATACTCTTTCTATTAATTTCCTCACCTCTTGTACAAGCCCCCTCGGGGGTCTATTTATAGTCAGGTAGACTATTACAATTCTGATTTTGGCCTCCTACCAACCCGGATCCCAACGCCCTCCCCCGACGATCGAGGGGGCAAAGTGGTACTTTCCTCGTCTCGCGATCCCACCGCCCTTCTTGGGCTGTTCGGGCGCTGGACCACGAGTACCGCAAGACAAGGCTAAAAGACACTGTCAACATGCCCTTCCGGGCCGCGCCGCCGACCGGCGACCGCTTTTCGCCTCCCCCGGTCGAAGCCTAGAGGACCTAAGGTTGATCCTTGCTCTGGGGAGCAAGCACGAGCATTCGCATATCCGGCCGAATGCTCGACCTCTCGCTCGATCGCCATGGGACGGAAGTCTCGGATTCGCACGCTTTAGCGAATGTTAACGCATCCGCCCGCCCAGCGGCTTCGCTCGCTTCGCCACGAGCGAAGTCTCGAGATTCGGCACGCTTGGCCGAATATCAACATATCCGCCTGCGTGACCTCTCATATGATCTCCAATGGACGGAAGTCCCAGCATTCGGCTGCACAGGCCGAATGTTATAGCTTTCGCCCATTTTCGTCGCTTCTCACGGACGGAGCGTGGCCGTCAGGCGTTTGTTAGCCCGTCATGGCGAATGCCTCCGCCTTTGTCCGCGACATACAAAACTCCCTGTCTTCCGAAGCTTCATCCCTTTTCGGCCTTGGATCCTGCGGCATGCCGGGACCCGAATCTAAGGCCATTCGGCGGCTGGGGCGAATCGACCTCTTCGGGCCACCTCTAGCTCACGGTCCCGGGGCCGATGAAGGGGTTGGGCAGGTTCCAGCCTCCCCCCAACACCAATTAAGTACCTTGGAGTACCTTTACATTATAGGAAATTAACTAAAGAAGATCTTCAGCCTATCATTGACAAAGTTTTAAAAAGAATAGCTGGGTGGAAAGGGAGATTACTCTCCTATGCTACTAGATTAGTGCTTTTAAAAGCATGTCTAGCTAGCATACCTATATATCTTTTATCTATTGTTAAGTTCCCAAAATGGGCCATAAAAATGCTAAACACTCATATGAGCCATTTTCTCTAGGATAACTCAGAAGAAAAGCATAAGTATCACCTGGCCAATTGGCAGTTAGTAGCTCAGCAGAAAGAGAAAGGGGGATTGGGGATTCCTGACTTAAGGAACCTAAACCTTGCTCTGTTATCATCCTGGATTTTTAGATACCAGCTCAATAAAGAATCTATCTGGGTGAAAATTATTGATTACAAATACAGGGTTGATCACCCAAACCTGTTGTGCTGTAATGACAATGGTGCATCTCCATTCTAGAGAGGTGTTCTTTGGCCTGTTAAGGCTGCAACTATGGGGATCAGATGGGTAGTTGGAAATGGGGAAAAAATTAGATTTTGGGAAGATCAGTGGATTGGGAATACTAGTCTTGCTATTATTTTGTAGCCACTATACATGATTAATGAACAGCATGGTAAGACAATTAGTCAAGTTTGGGATAATGGGGAGCTTAAGCTCTCCTTTAGGAGAGATGTCTCTGAATCTCAAATGTGCATGTGGTTTGAATTGTTGAGTCTTGTGGAAGACACTGTTCTAAGCAGTGATGAAGATCAAATGATATGGTCATTTACCCCTAAGGGTAACTATTCTATACAAACCTTGTATGCAGTCATTAATGACAGAGGTATTGTACCTATTTTTGTTCAATCTGTGTGGAAAATTGTTATTCCCCCAAGGGTGCAATTCTTTTTGTGGCTTGTGTCTCACAACAGATTATTAACGAGAGACAATCTACAGAAAAGAAGAGAGGTGGAAGACTTGAGCTGCCTTTTTGTGCTGAGGTTGAGACTACTCAACATTTACTATTTGAGTGCTGTGTTGCTTCAAATATTTGGAAAATCATATCTGATCTGATCCACTTTAACATTGGTAGCAACTATGAATCTGTAGCAACTTGTTGGCTGTCCAATAAGAAGCATGTGGTGACTAATGCAGTTTCTTCAGCTGTTTTGTGGACGTTATGGAAAATACGTAATGAGTTGTGTTTTCAGGGTACTGTATGGATGGGCAAGAACATGGTGCTTAGGAAGCTGTCAAGAATGCTGAGAGGCTGGCTGATTTTGTTCAAGGAGGAAGACAGGACTCGCTTGGAGGAGTTGATTCAAAGATTGGAGGACATCAGCAGGCAACCGGAGCAAATCGAGTGGACATCAACAGTAGTATGCATTTAGATTGCGAGCGCTGTAATAATGTGAACGCCCAGTCTGTGGCTAGTCTGGTTTACTCAGACCATGAGATGGTGTGCGAGTTAGCACATGAGCGCGTTAACGTGTGAGCGTTGTATTGGACCTGGATGTTTTGCTTTTGAATGAAAGCTGGGGTAACCTTTTCTCTAAAAAATTAACGGCAAACTATTTTTGCAGCAGGATGCATGTAAACTAGGAAGAGGTCATATATGATACGTACCATAATAACAAAGAAGCTGAGTCGAGCCTAATAAAATTCAAAAAATCTTGCTAGGCAAAGAAAGAGAGAACTGACATTCAAAAGACAAATTAAGAAAGAGAGAGCCATTAATCGTGAGGCATTCACTAGTACTGAAATGATTTTGCGAGCAGCGGTCCTTTTTTTTTCAGAGCGGGCGCATATTTTGCCCGCCACGGT
Organism: Hyparrhenia diplandra; assembly: GCA_015847255.1. NCBI lineage: Eukaryota > Viridiplantae > Streptophyta > Magnoliopsida > Poales > Poaceae > Hyparrhenia > Hyparrhenia diplandra. The sequence continues at coordinate 58,230 of JADLZK010007948.1, forward strand.
TAATGCATATGATTTACCGTGGCGGGCGCTTTTTATTTTGGCGTGGCGGGCACTTTTGCCCGCCACGTAAAATTGAATTTCCGTGGCGCGTCTTTAAAGGCCCGTCACGCAAAATAGAAGCCCAGCTGCAGGTCCAGCCAGAAAAGCCCACTATCTCATCCCTATCGGGTTCGTATATAAATAAACTATTCCCGCCCCACCAAACCCTAATTCATTTGCTCTCCTCTCTCTCCCTCCGGCCGCCTCCACGGCCTGCACTCCTCCACAGCCGGCCGGTCCTCCCACCGGACGGCGTCCCCTCTCTCCGGCCCCTCCCCTTCCCCAACGGCGGTCACCGTATGCGGATCCGGCGGCGAGGCGGAGGATGGGAGGCGGGACGCCATCCTCGACGGCCCGACGGCGCCGGGAGGCGGAGGACGCCATCCTCGACGGCCCGACGAGGATGGGAGGCGGCGGACGCCACCATCGACGACCCGACGAGGGAGCTCCTTCCCGACGACGGCGGGGCGCCCCACCCCTCCTCGATGACATGCGGCCAGATCCGGTTAGCGCCCCCTCGATCCGGCGCGGCCGGATCCGTGGACGCGCGAATCGATCCGTTGGGGCGGGACGACGACGCGGCGATGATGACACGCAGGACGACGACGGTGGTGGGGGACGACGACGCCAAGCAGCGGACGGCGGCGGCGGCGGCGGCGATGACAACGCGCAGGACGGCGGCGGCGGATGACGACGGATCCGGGCGAGGATCGGGGACCACGACGACGGATCCGGGCGAGGAGCTCCACCACGGGCGGCGAGGCGGATCTAGAGCCGGGCTCGATTGTCGGGCCCGTATGGGCCGGGCATCGGGCTCGGCTTTTTTAGTTTTTATTAACCGTGGCGGGCAGACGCGTGCCCTCCACGGATATTCGCGCAAGATTTTCCATGACCTTTGCTTGGTGACGGGCACACTTGCCCGCCACGAAAAATCTTAATCGCCCGCCACGCAAAAGTTTTTCGGTACCGGTGATTGTTTCTCAATGCTGAGGCTTGATGAACACGCGCGTGGTCGTCGACTCAAGAGGACGCCTGCGGTATATATGGGCATGCAGCCCGGAGCCGGCAAAGACGGCTGCGGCCCAAGTGTTTTGGCCCGGCCCGCCCGATGCACCAGGCCGTGCACGGGCGTCACCTGGCCCGTGGCACAGGGCACGGCCCGATCAAATAGACGGCCCGGTGGCAGCCCGTTGATTTCGCCCGCTAGGTGCTTCCTTGTGGCCCGGTATGAAGTATCTCACTTTGGCCTACTAAGCTAACCCAACCCTTCCCTATCCCATTCCCATCCCCGGCCACGGCTCCCTCCCCCGCCGCCTCGAGGTCTGTCTCCCTCGTGGCGAGACACCTCTCGGGGTGGGCGAGCGCGCCATCGTCGCACCCACCCCTCCGGCCGGCCTCCTCCGAGCCCCTTCCCTCGCCGTCTCCCTCGCGGCGGAGCACCTCCGAGGCTCAAGGGCAAGAACGTCGGCGGTTGCCACCACCACCACCGCACGCGGCAAATCTACGTTGAGGGCGGCGCGCCGGCCGGCGCCCTCGTCGCATCCACGTGCTCCGACTCTCCCTGCTTTGTGTCGCGGCGACTCGGCAGCTCTCCAGCCCTCTGCGTCGCGGGCGACTCGACACGGTTCACCGGCTTACGACGACACGGCCCGGCGACCACGGCCGTGCCGCGTTGGGCCGACGCCGCAAGACGAGCACGCCCGGAGTAACGCACGATGCACATGTATAGCTGCAGGGGCGGCGCCGAGCCCTCTGACAACCTTCTTGCAGTCGCAGTTGTATTGTATCTCAACGCGTTTCTCGGGGCGACGGTCAGGTATATCGTCCCGTCCTTTAGTCAGCGTGTGATGGGCTCCGGCACCGTCCATGACTGAGGTTGATATGTAGTCGAGGTATCGATGCTGACTGCAGCGGACACCTGTAGATAAGAGTCTGACTGATCATTGATCTCTCTTTGCTGTCTATACCTATACCTACTAATCTATACTCACGTCTACCTGACCGGTTTGACACCGTGCCCTCTCGACGAATTGGAACTAGACTACTAGTATATACTCCAGGTAGAAGACTACTAGTATATACTCCAGGTAGAAGCTAGCCGCGCGCGCCGTGCGACACAATGCCAGGCCACCGGCGTGCCTCCCCGCGTGCATGCCGCTTCTTCTTGGCGTCCTGCTCCTCCTCGTCGTGATGCCCCGGACCACCGGAGCCGTCGTCGCTGCCGAGGACACTACTGTGACGAGCTACGTTGACTACTTTCTCGGCGACCTGTTCCAGAACCCTGGCAGCATGAACCGCAATAAGGTACACACGTACACATATGCATGAACGAACATGTTCCCATAAACCCTGTGTGGTTTGTTTAATTTCTTTACCGTACGTGTTTGATTGACTCCCTTTGGTTGGGCAGGAACCAAAAGCGCCGCCACGATTCCGGCCGTGGCATATCGTCGACGTCCCGTACAACAGCGTCCTCGCCTTCGACTGCATGGGCGACGTCCCCACGCTGCACGTCATTGCATGCTCCGACGACTGCGTCATCGTCGACAACACGGATAGAACGTCGGGGAATAAATTCGATGGGGATGGTCCGCACTGCTCGCGGTGGGCACCTGTAGTCTAGGTCTGACACGTGTCCCGTTTGAGCCGCAGTCGGCAAACTCGGCTTGAGGTGCAGCTCGGCTCGTAACTCAGCTTCGCTCCCAACACCACACACGGACAAACTTTGGTTCCTTTCTTCGTAGAGGAGGATCAAGGTACGGGCCCACCTGGTTCCTTCGTAGAGAAGGAGTACTGCAGAGGATGTCGATTTCCCGCGGCAGCAGTTCGAAATCAGATCGAGACGCGTGATATCGACATTCGCGGCTCGCCGGCGGCGCGTCGCGATCACATCCACGCCGCCAGATCAGCCGAGTGCAACGACTCCGACGACCCCGTCACGCAGCACGTCGTGTACCGCCACCGCGTGCTCAGGGACGGGTTCAAGGCCGGCAACCTCGACACCGCTCCGTCGCGCGGGCCGGCCGCAACTACATCTGTCGCGACCCGATCCTGTCGCAGACCAGCGCCCGTCGTTGTTCGTGGACTCGCCCCGTCGAAGCTCTCGGCAAGGCCGAGCGCCCGTCTTCGTATGCAGACCAGCTCCTAGCGCTGCCGTCGTCGCGCCGCCGCCTCTTCGACGAGACCATCGTTGCCGCGGCCCCGCCTCTTCGTCGGTGCTTCGCGAGGAGCCACCGAAGCCGTTCTCTCCTGAACATGTTCTGAAGAGACGAAGGCGGGGGTCGGGACCTGGAACGCACGACATCAACCTGGAACGCACGGCGTCGCTCTTCAGCACGCCTGGACGTGCTACTGATACTACGGCGTGCCAAATCCCCTCGTGACCACTGGTGCAGAGAGGAGGTGCGCTCACCTCATGTTCTGTCTTCCTGATTTGGGAGAGAATTGACGAATCTGCAGACAGGTCTCCAGGACATGCAGCAAAGAAGGAGATCGAGATGCTGGAGATGGGCGGCGCCATGGCAGGTGAAGGTGCTGGAGCGGTCGTCGTCGGCGTAGCGGTAGACGAGTAGGCCGTCGGGCGGCACGCCGTGGGCGTCGCGTACGTGCCGCTGCAGCAGTACTGGTCCTGTCGAACGCCTCGCACGCGCTCCGGCACGCCACCGTGGCGGCGCACTCCACCTGCAGCTCTCTGGGGCACGCTGTCACACACAGACACAAAGCTTCACGCATCAGAGCAGCTAGCCGACACTAGGTTCTTCTATTTTCTATAATTGATGGTTCAATTTCTCGATCTTGTTGATGGCTTGCTATTGGAATGGATGCTACATGCCAGTGTTGCCAGTGAGTGTTGCTGTTGTTCGAATTTTAATATCAGATGATCTTGACTTGATTTATCTTCATGACTTTTGGAGCAGCACAGCTTTTAGCATGCGTTCTGTGTCTTCATGTTTGTCTCACGAAGCATATTCATACTTTCTTATACGTTGATGTGCATACTAGAGTAACACTAGTTTTCTAACAGGACACATTTGGAGGAGCCTTCCTGATTGGAGGAGCATCACTTGTGATATTATTCTCTGGTGTTCATCAAATCACTTCCGAAGGTGGTGTGACATCGCTAGATCTTTTAAAACTGGATGAAAAAACACTACTCATGCTGACTCCAGAACGACTTTGATTATCCTTGTGAATTGGACAGGCAGGAACACAGCCATCAGGTGATGAACCTGAGAGCAGAATGTTGCATGCTGGTATATTATACATTTAATTAAAGTAGTAGTAAGATAACAACAATCCATCACAGGTTTTTTTACAACAAACATCAGCTTTATTCCTTTGCGGCAAACTGCCAAGAGAGGGTAATACATCTCATAGAGTACTGGGTGCAGTGCATCAGACAAGGTGCAACAGCAAACATGATTACTGTATAAGCAAGTTACAGAAAACAAGCCAGGCGAGCTGAAGTTCGATCTAAAAGCTCTATTTGCTAATGCTAGTGTTAGGTAATGTTTTGGCTTCTATCAATCTTAAAGATCTTGTAGTGTATTGCGTTGACACTGTTGAAGAAGCACTGCATGAATGGTTTGATCTTCCAGTATGGGGGTTCTTCATCCTTGCTCCTGGAAAGATAGGCTGATAGAATTTGGCTGTCGGAGTAGAAGGACACCTTAACTGCATTTAGCTTGCTTAGAATGTCAGCAGCTAGCTACTGCTTCGCCCATAAGCACTGAGCTGCAGTTTGGGAGCTGAGCCTGAATGTCGTCGTGATTTTGTTGACAGAATCAACAATGTGTATTCCAGGCCCTGCCATCGATTGATGCTGCAAATTATGGTCTGGTACTGTTGATGTATCCGTGTAACACTCAAATTGTAGGTTGGGCCGGTCATGTTCCTGGATGGTTGTGTCCTCGCCTAGCGTGATGACAACAGCCTCTTGTCTTCCTGGTTGGAAGCGCCCTTGTATTTCCCTGCACAAAAGAACTCCAAAGAGAATGGATCTGTTTCTTTGGTGGAGATTGTTGTCCGAGACTCTTTGGGGCACCGCCAGAGATGGAGCATCAGGTTTGATCGTTCCTCAAATTCATGTTACCTGCAGGAAAAGGAAAAAGCGCAGAGTTGCAATCTTGCTGATGTAGTATCTGATTAGTGAGCATCTGCTTGCACATGGCAGCGGTAGTCACTTTTATGTCAGCTTCGACAAAATGTTGGACCTGCAAAGGTGTCCAGCTATTTCTATTGAATCTCACTTCATTCCTCGCTCTCCAAAGATACCATAGGGTGGTAAGTACCCTCATGATATCATCTTCTGTGGAGGCAGGTGTTATGATAAGTTGAATAGCTTGCTGAGCACCTTCCTCTAGGATTAGATGAAAACCACACAACTCTTGCAAATTGAAACTTCTTTGTAAAATACCTTCTCTTTGCGGAGATAGACCCAGTTGCCAATGAAATTTGTCCTGCAGTGGCATATATGTTATGATCGTGTTGTATTGAATAAAAATCAGATAGCATCAAGTATTTGACTATTTGTATCTTAGCTACAGCATTTGGTTCTAAGATCATCCAGCTCATGGAGATACTGTAAATGACAGGCATTTGGCTTGCCTGGATAAAAGAAATACTTTGTATAACCAAAATCATTAGTCACTGACACAGTGGCACTCGAAGTAGGAATTCAGTAGACATGACCAAGCTGATTACTAAAAAAGCGAATCAGGAAAACAAAGTAAATCAAGTTAAAATTTATTTCCTGATCAAAAGTACCAATGGTAGCTTTGCAAAAAAATATTGTCTCCACATTGTCAGTGTTGTATTAAGTCAACATTTATTGGACTCTGTAAGTATTATTTAATTCTTATCATAAGGAGATTCGTAGTAAACAAAAAATAAGATCAATTGAAGGCCATATCTCCAATAAATTGCAAGAAGTGGTGTATTTTGCTGTGAAAGCTCTTTACCTGTTCCGTGCTCCTTGTAGATGAACATACTTGCTTATCCTTGCCCTGTAAGCATTTCTGCAGCTTGCTTACTTCCTCTTCCATGCTCTTCGCTTTTGTCTCTGCCACCTGTTAGCATTTTTCCTAGTCAGCACAAACTCCACAGGCAGCCCTGAAGGTACCAATTACAAACCACAGACTAACCTTTCTAGTTTGTGATTCCCTTACAAACAACTGTTCCTGGGAAGCAAGCTTTCACATCCTTGAGCTCAGCTGCCAACGACACCACGTTCCTCCTAAAGCTCAACTTCTTCTCCGTAAGATCCTTCAGCAACGGATCCAAATCTGACGACGAAGAAACTGATGAAGATGGCAGTGGCACCACCTTCTCCGAGACTGACATAGCAGGCCACAGAACAGGGAATAAATCTGAATCAAGAGCAGAATAGTATTCAGTTATCCTACTGCATTATATTCTCCATTTGTTTCTGTTAATAAAATCAACTGCACAAAAAGATACAACTCCCTAGAAATTGGAAGTAAGGAGGCACTTATCTTTACCAGACCTGAGTGAACCCTCCGACCTGCTGCTCCCGAATGGAGCTAAGGAAGGGGTCGTTGGTGCCGCGCCGCCGGAGAGGCGAGGACATCGCGGCCGGAGGTCATTCGCGCGAAGGGAAGACGAAGCAGACGTTGGGGACTAGGGGCAGGGCCACCGCCGTCGTGGCCGGGAAGGGCGAGGACACCGAGTGGACTGGAGGTTGATAGCTTCGTCAGCCCAGCGCCCTGCGCACGAGGTCCGCCCCCGCGGGCGGCGACGGCGAGGAGAAGAGCATCCGGCGGCTGGGGTCCTCCTTCCTCTCCCTCTTCTTCGCCCAACACCACTCCTGTGACGGCGGCGGAGAGCAGGCTCAGGTGGATGGGGCGTGAGCGTGAGCCGTTCGTGAAAGCTTGGAGCCGAGCACTAACAGCTTCAGCCCGCGAGCGAGTCGACCAAATCAGCGGCTCCCAGTTCTAGCGAGACAGGACACGCGGCATGCGGGGATGTTAGGTGCCCAGTGGGGACTGTCCCCACTGAATTCGCTTCCCGAACGTCGCCGCCAATGGACAACACCTGCAGCGGCGGGGCACAGGCAAGGACGAGGCCGATGCAGTACAAGTTCACTCGCTATGGCCGCAACAACACGGCCGGGTACTCCGCGCTCTTCTGGGGACCGCCCTCCTCCGCCGGTGAGGAGGAGGGAGAGGGAGCTCGTCTCAGCTCATGCCGGTGCCTAAGTTCCAGCTGAAGGCGATCCTCAAGGCGGTGGCGGCAAAGATGGAGTTGTCGTGGAGGAAGGAGAAGGGTGACGACAAGGCCGTGCCGGAGTCGGTGGCCTTCACAGCTGACATGGTGGTTTTCTACTATAAAAATGGTGGGTGGCTGGTGGCCATCACTAGTACCAAAACGATTTTACGCGTGACGGGCGAAATTGGTTTTGCGTGGCGGGGCGTAGACCGTCACTAATGAAAGGTCACGGTTAATCACGTGACTTTGCGTGGCGGGATAAAGTGCCGTCCACGGCAAATATATTATCCGTGGCGGGCACATTAGAACGCCCGCCACGGGATGGTTTGAAAAAATAAAAAAAATACACAAACCCTAGACAGGCCCGCCAAGCCCATCCATGGGCCCGCCGAGCCCATCTAGGGCAGCAGACGACGACCGGACGCCGGGCCGGAACCACCACACGCCGACCCGCCCGCCCGGATCCGCCGCAGGTCGGGAAGGAGGAGTTGGGGAAGCCGCCCGCCGTCGTCGATCCGGGGGAAGCCACCGCCGCCACCGTCGATCCGCGGGAAGGCATCGCCCGTCGAGACCGCCGGCCGCCACGGAGAGGAAGATCTCGCGGAGAAGAAGGATCCGCCCCAAGCGTCGCCATCCCGAGCTCCGCCGTGGTGGGCGCCGCCCGGCGCCGGATCCCGCCGTGGTGGAGGCCGCAGCCGCCCGGATCCGCCCGCGGTGGAGGCCAACTCCGCCGGATCCACGCGTGCCGCCACGGATCCGCCCCAAAGCGCCGCCATCGAGCTCCGCGTGTGGTGGAGGCGCCCGCCCGGCGCCCGGATCCGCCGTGGTGGAGGCGCGTCGCCCGGATCCGCCTTGCGGGAGACCAACTCCGCGGATCCACCTCGCCCGAATCCATGGAGATAGGGTTCCGGCCGCCCCGTAGGCAAGGGCCACCTCGCCGTCCGGTCGAGAGCACCGCTAGGAGGGGCCGTGGGGAGGAGCATTTGTGAGGGGCCGCCGTCGCTCGGGGAGGAGAGAGGAGAGGGAAGGGCGCCATGCCATGAGGGAGAGAGGAGAGGGAAGGGCTGCCGCGCGAGAGAAGTGCGAGAGAGAGGAGAGAGAACATTTGTTGTGGTTGGGGAGAGGAGTGAGTTGGGGAAACCCTAACACCGTATTTATACAAGGATGACGGTTATCGGGCCTAGTGGGCTTATTGGGCGTGGCGATTTTACGTGGCGAGGCCAAATAAAATGCCCGCCACGGTTATCGATTAACCGTGGCGGGCAACAATCGTGCCCGTCACGCAAAAAAACGAGGATGTGGCGGGTATTTTTCGTGACGGCAAAAAAAGTGCCCGCCACGGAAAAGATTGTGCCGTGCTCGCAAAATTATTTTCGTTACTAGTACATGGGACGGGAGGACGTCGTGTTCCGCCAGCCGTGGGAAAGCCAAAGGCTAAACGGCAAGATTAAGATCAAGGTTCTAAACCTAGGAACTGTTGTCTAGCTTTTAGCTTCACACAATAGATAGATGGAAACTGAAAGTGTGTGCTTACACAAGTTCGTACTGATGGAAGAAATTTATGAAAATTTAACGGATGATTTGGAATTATGAATATTGATGTGCTTGATCTGCATATGCAAGAATTTTAGTGCACAAAAGTCTTGGAAGCTCGTTTTAGTGTTAGTACCCATAATCAAAAGATTATTACGTATGCGCGGTTCGCTTCCCTCACGCGTAAGTCACGTGGCGTCCACAAGCGACGTGCAAATCGCAACTACCAATTGTGAACTGAAATAAATTAGGTACGGACCATCCGCACGGAGCACAATAAGGATTATTTGCATGATATGTGGACCACAACCTAACACATCAGAAGTCCCTCACGCGTAAGTCACGTGGCTGTCCACAAGCGACGTGCAAAGCGCAACTCGCAATTGTGAGCGGAAACAAATTGGGTACGGACCATCTGCACGGAGCACGGTAAGGGTTATTCGCATGATATATGTAGCACAACTAAACACATAAGAAGAGGGAATTAAACCAGGTGCACGCAGCGTCCGCACAGTATCCCGTACGTGTTGACATGGACCGTTACACCTATCTAGCTTTGATGCACTAGTTATCGTCATGGGCGCTTCAACCCTACACTTAGACCTAGCGACATATACGTTGATTGCCGCTTCCCATCTCCATCGAAGTTGTAAGTCGCAGCATTTTTTTGCGCAAATTTTTGCGGCTAACGTGGCCAGTGGGATTTGAACCCGCAACCTCTCCTGCGTGTGTCTCTTGCCGTACCATTGCACTACACTATTACTTTTGTTTGTTATTAGTTACAAACTTTTTGGTTTAACTCTGGAGATTTATATGTAATTCCGGCATGAGTAGTGGTACATTTAAAGTATTATGTGCTGAATTAATATATGTGCCTAAGATCCAGCAGTGTCCCTAATTTGATTATCTTTTCTAAGAACAAATTATATTCAAATATCAAATGCTAAATATATTTGGTATTCCCTTTTTGTAAATTTATTTGGTATTCCCTTGTGATAGGATGTAGCAACACCGCTACTATGTTGCGGTTCCACTATATGCCATCAATGATGTTTGTCCTAGTAGGATCTATTTGTTACCAATATATTTTGCTGCTATACATATATGGTAATGAAATCTCTCCCATGGCAATAATATCATCTATTGCAATCATGTGGTAAAACATATCCTATATACCAAATAAAGGAAAATATCATGTGTACACCCAAATATGCATCCTTCGATAAGACATCCCAAACATTGTACCACTACAAGCAATGGTTCTTTACATGACGATCACTTTGGTCATAAACAATCAAAATACGTCACGGTTAACTTACCATGATGATCAAAAAATCTGTCATGTATCTCACGTCATACATTTGTTATACCGACCAAAACCGTCACCGATTGACATTTGAGTTCGTCATGGATTAGTGGTCCACCTATTATACCAACTAGAGAGTGTACCAAAGATTTCAATATTATTAAAATGTATGGAAAAAGTCTACATAATCCAACCCCTAACTCTTGAGGGTGGTCTACTTCACCCCTATTATGAAACTGGATGCTTTACTATCTAAAACCAATCAAATAATAATCCCCAAGCGGTATTGGACGCTGATTTTGCTAGAGTGATGGTGATTTTGTCCTTTTCTTTTCACTACTACACAAAAGATTAACTGTGGCGGTTTATTTTGATTTACCGTGGTAGTTTTTGCAACCGCCACAGCGAATGTCACGGTTAATCGATGCAGTTTTAGACCCACCGAAATCACCATGGTTAATCGAAAAAAAAAAACAAAAGCCCATCTCAATCCCTAAAGGCGGACTAGGTCGCCGCCGCCATTGAGCCTGGGTCTATGCGCCGCCGTCATCCCATAACGGATTTGGAGGAGCTGGCCGCTAGGGGGTGCGGAGAGGTCGTCATTTGGAAGTGCGACCTGGATTTGGAGCCCTAGGGTCACCGGCTCCGGAGAAGCCTTTTCTTGCACCTTGTGCTCGCGCCCGTCGCGCCATCGACACTACGGGCTTTCGAGTCCAGCCGTTTTGCTTTGGGGAGGGAGGGAGGGGAGGGGAGGAGGGGGATTGGGGGTTGGAGGCGGGGATTAGAATTTCTAGTCGGGCTTGGCGTTTCCACCGGGGGGAGAGAGAGAGAGAGGCCGGCAGGAGGGAGAAGAGAATGGAGAGGAGTGAAGCTGTCGAGGGGGGTGAGTGAGGGAGGGTTAGGGTTGAGTTGCTTATATATGATCCAGGTGGGGGGCTGGTATAGGCTTTTCGGGCTGGTCATCTAGGCGGTTATAACAACCGCCACAGTTTATTGAAAAATAACACGGTTAATAGAGACATTAACTATGACGGGTTTGCAAAAAACCACCATGATTAAAATTTGCCAAACGTCATGCAAAATCTTTTGTTCATTAGTGTTTTTATTTATTTCCGTTGAATCTTTGAAAAATCATAACAAACCACTAAAATCTTAAAATGGAAAATCCAATTTTGTTCAACCCCACATGAGTTGATCTACACAAAGTGAACATATTTTAGTACAAAGTTTTTGTTGTGGCTTTAGACCTATGGTTTTCTGTAATTAATTGACATAAATCGTTGATGTGGCTTCTATCATCCAACTAAGGTAAAATTTTTATAGCAGGCCAATTATTGTATGCAACTAATTGCATCGTGTATGAAATTTTTACTAAGTTATAGGTTTACTATGTTATACATAATTCAATGAGTATGAATTTTTTACTACAGTTCAAGCAAGCAACTGTTAGTCCACTATAAAAATTTGGCCACAATTGTTCGGTTTCCACTAACTGATCGTATCCGTTTTACCAATTAGGTGGTAAATTAATGGCAAACTAATTTTTTGCAGCAGCATACATGTAAACTAGGAAGAGGTCATGAACGTACCATAATAACAAAGAGGCTGAGTCCGCCCTCATAAAACTCAACAAAAACTTGCTAGGCAAAGAAAGAGAGAACTGACATTCAAAAGAAAAAAGAAAGACAGAGCCATTAATCGTGAGGCATTGTTTCTCAGCGTCGAGGCTTGATGAACACGCGTGGTGAGGTCAAGAGGACGCTGCAGGGCGGCGTCAGAGCCCTCTGACAAGCTTCTTGCAGTCGCAGTTGTATTGTATCTCAACGCGTTTCTCGGGGCGACAGTAAGGTATATCGTCCCGTCCTTCAGTGTCCTGTAGTGCACCACCACGTCGGCGGTCAGCGTGATGGGCTCCGGCACCGCCCTCCGGATCTCCACAAGCACAGGAGACGACTCATCCCGCGGCGGCCACAGCAGCGGCACGCCGGCGTGCTCCACCTCCCCAGGAGGGGCGAGGAACAGCGTGCGTTCCAGGCCACTTTCGTACAGGTACGGCGCCGCTGGCTGCTGCTGCCCGCCGCTGCCGCTGCAGGCCTCGCCGGACCCCGTGTAGCCCTGTTGCTGGACGTGCACCGTGAGCTCGCCGCCGACGCACTCGAGAAACAAGGCGTGGTTTAGAGGGAGAGAGAACTCTCTCGCTGTCCACCGATTCTCTTCTACTGTCGTCGTTGGGGTGCCGTCAATCACCGTCGTCGGAGCCTCGTCCTGCCAAGTCATCGATCACAAAGCGTGAGACACAATTCTACCTTTTTACCAATTACCAGTATAGAGTATTTTGTGCTACCCAAGACAAGAGTCCTCTGTTTCGAATCGTGGCGGCACAAAGATATGACAAAGCGGCGGATCCATACATACCAGGTGACGATCACAAGGCAGATGAACTTGGCAATCATCTTTCATTGTGACGCTCAGCTCAGTCTTCACATCGTCTGTGCCGTCTGAGCCCTGGACTTTGTAACTCATGTTCTTGATGCATGCGGGATTCTTAGACAGCATGCCAACCAAGTTACTCATCATCTCCAGATTGTGATTCTTATAGTCATCTGCATACAAGATATGTAGAACATTATTACGTACTCCCTGTCATGATGTGATCACAGAAAACATGCATGTTGTTCTTGTTGTGACCTGACCATGCTTGCGTTCACGCATAGAAGGGACGCAATTTACTATAGGATAACTTTTTGCCCCCCACTATATAGTTGTATTAACAAAACGAAATTCAATTATCAATTATATATGAACTCGAGTCGATCTATTGTTTCAAGCTAGGCAGATTTGTGTGTATCTCGATCGTAATAAGAATATTCAACGAATCAGATTGACAGTATTGATCGAATAACACGTACGTACCCATGGTTTCCTCGATCTGCCATAGTTTCGCCTCCGTCTCCTCGAGGCGTGACACTCTATGGCTGACGCTCGCGAGGAGCATCCCTACGTAGAAGAGCGTCACGACCATGACCGCCGCACGCAAGGCTCTCTTGCAGCTCGGCATCTCGTCGGCCAACTGGTCCATGTACAGATGGTAGATCGCGGCGGCAGCGATGGCGATGGCGCCGCAGGCGTCGACCAGCCTGGCACCGTCCATGACTCAGGTTGATATACCAGTCTGATTGATTATCATTGATCTCTCTTTGCTGCTTTTATTAGCTGCTGCTGCGCTACCTGGGGCGGTTCGTCGTAGATACCTGGTCCGCTACGACATGGTCACAGGGACGGACCAATCATATTGCTGGAATTGAATTAGAACTCTTGCGGAAAGTTAATGTCTTTTTCCATGTGCTAGATATATGTTGCGCCTTTTTTTCGCGTTGCCACCAAAGGGAAAAAAAAAAAAATCCAAACTTCAACTTATTCACTTCAGCTTAGTGCATAGCTCTAAAGTTTTGCGATGCCACCCAAATATATGATGTGAGGCAAACACAAGAGTCCAAACTCTAAAGTTCACTATGAAGCTCTTTCTTAAGGTCCTCAAATTTCTTAAGCAATCACTGGTCTTCACACCAGGCCCAACCCAAAAAACTAAGATAGGGCCTCGTTTAGATGGCAAAATATTTGTCAAAAGTACTGTTCTAACTCCTAATTCTATCAAGAATAATTCATATGTGGATCTCACGAGATGTCTAGAGGAGATGATAGCTACAAGGACAAAATGAAAATGACGTAGCCAAGAGACTTAGGGCTGGTTGATCCAACCCTTCCTTTATTTATGGGGCTATTAAACATGACTAACTTGCTTCCAGATATTTTTGTGCCAAACCACCTGGCCTGGGGCATTATGGCCCAACTCTTTTTCCATCGATCGAATGGAGACACTTCCTTCACTGATTTGCTTCGCCTTGATGTAACCTCTCTAATTCCACCACGTGTCACCACGTTCCTCGAATTTCCACGGGTTTTGAAGCCCAAACCAGGAAAAAACCGTTAGTTTGGTGAGTTTGAGGTCCAACAAACCAATATACCCACGACCAAAACCAATATACCCACAACCAACGACGCTATACTCCCTAAGGAAACCAAAGATGCGCTTCCCACATAACTTGATGCCTCGTCACCTCGTCCTTAACCGTACAACCGCTCAACTCACTTGGACACCGTCTTGACTCGGCAACATGGTGACTCCAATATTTACACTTGCGCATGTTGATGTCTACAGATGTCAAACACACCGCAGCTAGCCATCCGGCTTCTTCGATCTCTCGGTCCAATCCTTCACCATCCGGCCCTTCGCTCTCGGTCCCTTGGCATGAACACCTTTTGACCTTCACCTTCGTCGCCAACCGCCACCACCGAACTCCAATTACGCACACCACCATGTTGCATCACACTCACGCCACGGTTAGAACTCAAACTCAACGCAAAGCACCATCCGATTGATTTTACTCAACACAAATCGAAACACAAGGACACATGTAAACCATGTTGTGAAACAGGAACAACATTATGCTATTCACCACCAATGGACCAACTACGCTCTTGTTGGATCCGATCTGAGCCATAATGCATGCGTGTATTCACAAGATGGGGCCCAAACACTTCGTCACAGTCATTCACAGCACAGCTGAAGTCTCTTCTCAACTTGTTGCAGTGAATTTTAAGTTTCCTAATTCACTCCTCCTCTTAGGCGTCACGATTCCCTTCACATGCGATGAAGGACTAAAGGTGGTCAGGAAAGCACATGCGTGGAGCAAGCCGTGGGGCTCACGCATCGAGCGGTCACCTGAAATCATGTGGGGATTTCAGTCCCCTGTTGTAAAGAAAAAGGGTTGGACACATGAAGGTCCAAGAAGAAGAAAGAGAGAAAAATATTATATGCGCATATGGGCAGGAATAGTTGAAGCACCATATAGTTGTACAACCCAACAGCAGTACAATGACTTGAGCCAACTTGGTTGACCCAACCTAACTATCACCTCAATTGCAACTAGACCCAACTTGTCGGTGTTTTGTTAACCAACAAGTGAATTTATATGTGGGTCACGCTGCTATACAAAGACGATGCTAGCATCTAAAGACAAGAATTATATTGGTTCAGGTCGGAGCCCTATGTCCATCTTTGAGAGAGCTCGAGTGCGTGTTCCTCCATTGAATGCTCTGAAGTTGTTATGATGGGTATGCAAGAAGAGAAAAAGAGGTAGGAGATTGGAGAGGGACTGCCCAAATGAAGTCTCAAGAGTTTGTCCCCTTGGAAGGGGGCCTAGACACCCTTATATAGAGTTCGGGGCAAGGTTACATACAGAGAGGGAGAGAGGTTCTCTCAACCGAATGGTGAACTTGAGGGAGGGAGGAAATGATAGTAAACTTGGCTCGGCAAGAAAGGTTGTCTTGTCCCGCACTAATGCACGTTCCGACATGGTTGTCGTCATGTTCATGTTCCCATGTTGCAACATGATGCGACGTGATGCGACAATGTCGGTCATGACGACACTATTAGCATGGTGGTGGTTCGCCAATTATCTTGTGCAACATGAGCCCGATGTGTCCTTTGTCATCGTCTCCATCAAGGCGACGGTGACAGAGTTGGTGGCCGCCTCTAGGTTGCTAGTTGCCTTTGTTGGTTGTGATGCCGGCAGCCTTGATCCTGAGCCGTGGTATTGAGGCCGCTGCTAGCTTGGGTGATGAAGGCAAGGTTGGGGTCATGCACCCCATTTCCCATATTAGGTGGGGTCATACGACTATCCCATCGGACGGTATCTAGATGGTGGGACGTCATACGGGTCGTCACCATCTGGTTGTTTGTCATGTTTGCAGCGTGGCGTAGTGATGCGTATGTCCCGAGATGGTTGTCCCCTCAGTCTTGGCGGAATGAGTGGAGCGTGCCTGCCCTTGTCAGGGCAATCAAACTTGGTGAGCTTTGCCTAAGGCCTCCGTTTGCTCATGGCAAAGGGTGGTCATAGGAAAGCCTTTCCCGTGCGCTTGACGGAGGACTCACGGGAAAGGGTGATGGAGAGAGGCGGCCTCCCGCCGTGGCCTTCCCCGTGAGCTCCCCTCATGGCAAAGGTGGCGTGCCCTTTCCGTGTGCTCGCCCTCACGGCAAAGGCGCGTTGTTGTGAGCGCCTTTGCCGTGGCGGGCTTGGCCACTCACGGAAAAGATGGGCCTTTCCCGTGAGCTCCCCACGGAAATCCTTTCCCCACGGAAAGGCCCCGATTCCCGTAGTGTGTATACCCAAATTACATTTTGCTTTTTATTATATATCAAGAGTTCTAAATATAGTGTATATCTAAATGTATATATCTAAGTGTATATCCAAATTATAAGATGTTTTGACTTTTCCAAAATAAGTCTTATAATTGGAAATTGGGGTACGTTTGGTATTTGACAACCCACAACTTCTCCACAGGAAGAAAGCAGTAACTGAGAAGCCACATTCTTTTCTACTGAATCCATCCACTAGGTTACAATTAACCCGTGTAAAACCAGATCACAACTGAAACATTCTCTTCTTCGGTTCTTCCTCGCCGTTAGGTGCAGTTTTGCACAAAAGAAGCACACTAGCAGGAATGAAGAAAGCACACAACACCCGCAGTCACAAGCTGTGGCAATTATATTAAGTCACTCCTGTGTCTTGGTAGTGAAGGGCAGGTTCATGTGTTTGTAGCTCGTGAACCCCCGTCGACCACAAGGTTGTGGCCAGACACGTACTTGGCGTCGTCGGAGGCCAGGTAGACGGCGGCCTTTGCCACGTCCACCTCCTCGCACGTCGCCCCTTTCAGCTCGCCAAGGCCCCTGATGATCGCCGCCACCTCCTCTTCGTCGGCGGCGCCACCGAGCAACGTCGAGAACTGCTCCACCACCATCGGCGTCGGCACCGCGTGGGGGCGAGATGCAGTTGACCCGAACACCGTGGCGCGACAGCTCCGCCGCCGCGGCTTTCACCGCGCCAGCGACGGCGAACTTGGACACCGAGTACGGGTAGGTTCCCAGCCCGCCGAGGACGCCGCTGATGCTCGCCATGCAGAGGATGGAGCCGGCGCCGGCGGGCGCCATGACGCGCGTGGCGTGCTTGATCCCGGCCAGCGTGCCGCGCACGTTCACGGCCATGACGTCGTCGAACTGCGCCAGGTCCAGTTGGGCCATCCTCGACGTGCCGGCCAACGAGCCGGCGACGCCGGCGCTGTTCAGCATGACGTCGAGCCGGCCATGCCGCGCGACGGTGGCGTCCACGGCCCCGGCGACGCTCTCCTCGACGGTGACGTCGCAGTGGACGAAGTGGGCCTGAGGGCCGAGTTCCTCGGCGGTTTCAAGGCCCAGCTTGGAGTTGACGTCGGCGATGACTACGGCGGCGCAGCCCTCCTGGATGAATTCACGGGCCGTCGCCTTCCCGAGACCACTTGCTCCTCCTGTGATCAGTGCAATCTTCCCCACAAGCCTGCGCATTTGTAAGTGCAAAATCCTTTTGGATCGATGAGTGGGACTTGAATTCATCAAATAGCTAGCGTAGATTTCAAAACGAATCGAAAAGCATGAGACTTGAAAGTCTACTTATTTATGTGGATCAAGAAGGAAATTGGAACTCTAGACATCTGAAACAAAAATATGTGTTGAAATAAAAATTGTGTGCTTGTACTGTGAAGAACTCGAAATCCAAGGCGCGCATGTTTTTCAACTCTTTACCTCCCCTTCGCTGGCACCGTTGCCGGCGCCATGGAACGACGACTATCCTCCTCCGACGCCATTCTCCTAGCTGCTAGCTAACTTCCAAAATGCAGCAAATTCTACCAATAAGTCAACGCTGGGAGCGCTGCTGTGGCCAGAAAGCTAGGGAGGGAATGAGGGCAGTTGGAAGCGCCGTACGGGAGTGCTATATAGAATCGAGGAGCTGAGGAACCCTGACCCTGACAGTGACAGCTCAATGCCCTCCCGTTTCACATGAACCGATTGATTCCATAGTTTTCACAGGCTTAGAGAAGTTGACTTTAATGGTTATATATACTAGCATTATTTGCTAATGCACATATGCACGATTCATTGGTTCCATTTGTGGTCAATGATTTTTTTTTTCGAAATCATGCACTTGCGTGTATTGCTTTAATTAAGGAAAAAGGAGTTCGGTACACGGTTTGACGCATTCATTGGCGAGTTGCCTTAGAACACGAAAAACAAACACACTACGATAATCACCGGCTTTAACAGTGCTGCATCGAGTGGTGTGACTAAGAAAAGAACAATTTTGCGACTAAACATGGGTCGGAACTATGGCAGTAGGGCTAGGAACGGTGACAACTTGTTGTAGCCCGCCGTGAGCCACTCCCGCCCTTGCGCTTGACGTCGAGGAAGACCTTCCTTAGAGAACCGCGGATGTCGTCGAACGCCCTTTGGTTGCGCTCTTTCCGGATGACCCGGTGATGAGGAGAACAAGGGAGTCAAACCCCGCTCGAATGCCGGGCGGCACTTGGCATCGCAACAGAAGCCACCAGTCGGAGATCGTTGCAGGCCCGTCGAAAGCGAGGTGCTGCAGGCCGGCCACGGCGAGAGTGCGCGCTCAAATTTCCCTAGTGAAGACACATGTGCTGAGAAGATGGTCTTGAGTCTCGTCTCCCTAGTCGCACAATGTGCAGACTTCCTCCGATTGCAGCCCATGTCGCCGCCTCCCGGTCCGCTGTCCGAGCCTCTCGTGTAGGGCAAGCCGGAAGAAAAACTTCACCTTTGGCGGCGTGCATGCAGCCAAGACCTCCTTGGCGCCCGCCATGGTTGTCGCACCGGCGAAGAAGCTTGCGTACACAGATGAGCTGGAGTATTGTCTCCCCCGGGGTCCACCGCCACACGAACTGATCTTGCATGCCAACCTCCCAAGCTGGACGTCGAGCAATAGGTCCCAGAGGGCAGCGTACTCCACAAGTACCGCCGCCGTCTGCGGACCGGTGATATCCCTGACCCAACGGCGGCCGGCGAGGGCATCCTTTCACTAAGCGCTTCCTGTGCCTGGCGCCCACCGCGCAAAAGAGGGAAGGCGCGAAGGTGCAGATTGCCCCCATGGGCAATTAGCTGTCCGTCCAGAACCTGGTGCTGCACCCGTCCCCCACCTTCACACGGACGGAGCCTCTGAACATGGCATTGACCTCACTCTCCAGCTTGCACGGCAGGTTGGCCCAAGGCGCCCCCGGGTTGGTGCGCCTCATCCATTCCCAGCGCACCCAAATTTGTGGTCAATGATGCTGCTAACAGCATGTGCACTACACATGCACGCAAGAGATTACATGATTGCATACATAATCGAATTATATTGGATGCAGAATGATCCATGTTTATTAAAACTTTATTCTCCTTTCTGATTTTAGCCTTAATTTATTATTTACTCAGTTCTGCATCTGTATGACTGTATATATGAGTGTGCACCGTGCAGAGTTATATTCGTGGTGCCTTCACTAAAGTTTACAGAGAATAAAGTAAGAAATTGACTATTACTCAGATGTGTAACTCTTTGAAACTTGAACACCTCATTTCTGGTATGTAGTCGCTGCAAGCATAAAACTGGAGACCACGACCAGTTGATAATGGCCAAAATGATATTCACCAACGAGGGATCGCCCGGGGGACCATATGGTGAGTAAAGCTCCTGTATCGAGGTTTCATGTCCGCTTTCGAATAGTGAAGCTAACACAGTGACAAAATCTCAGAGGTGACATATTTCACTTTTTCCTTTTGTAGATATCAACGAAGCTGAAGTTTAGGACATTTAAATATCATTAAGCTTCAAAGAAATTTGCTACAAGATCCTTCAACTATCTTTATTAGAATCTGATTCTACGCAGTTGAATTAAAAGGCTCAATTTTCACTTGTCCCATAGGTGTCATGTTGGATGATGGCAGGAGAAAGGCAGTCGGCATGTTAACGCGGTCCTGACTCCTGAGAGTTAGGAGACAAGACATCGCATTTTTTTGATACAGAGTTGACAAGAGGCAATGCAGTTTCTAATCCGTTCAGCTGCAGGTTTTGTTCAGATTCGACCTCTGCCGAGAAGGAGAGTAGAGGCAGAGTAGCTATTTCTGTTTCTCGTACATAACTCGGAAAAAATAGGATTGCTCCACAACGCACTTCTCCACACAAAGAAAGCAGTAACTGGGAAGCCACACATTCTTTCTACTGAATCCATGCACTAGGTTTGGATCATAAAAAGTCACTCACAACCCTTGTAAACCAAGATCACAACGACTCACACATCCTCTTCTTCCTCGCGGTTAGCTGCAGTTTTGTACAAAAGAAACACTAGCAGAATGAAAGGACGCAACACCTCAATCACAATAAGCTGTGGCAATTGCCAAGTCACTCCTGTGGCTTGGTAGGGAATGGCAGGTTCATGTGCTTGTAGCTTGTGAACCCGCCGTCGACCACAAGGTTGTGGCCAGACACGTACTTGGCGTCGTCGGAGGCCAGGTACACGGCGGCCCTGGCAATGTCCACGGCCTCGCAGGTGGCGCCCCTTGAGCTCGCCGAGCCCCCTGATGATGGCCGCCACCTGCGCCTCGTCGGCGGCCCCGCCCAGCATCGCCGAGAACTGGTCCACCACCATCGGCGTGGGCACGGCGTACGGCGAGATGCAGTTGACGCGGACGCCGTGGCGCGACAGCTCAGCCGCCGCGGCCTTGACGATCCCGGCGATGGCGAACTTGGACACCGAGTACGGGTACGTTCCCAGCCCGCCGAGGATGCCGCTGATGCTCGCCATGCACAGGATGGAGCCGGCGGCCGGCGGCGGCGCCTGCAGCATGACGCGCGCGGCGTGCTTGATCCCGGCCAGCGTCCCGCGCACGTTGACGGACATGACGGCGTCGAACTGCCCGAAGTCGAGGCTGGCGATCTGCGACGTGCCGGGGACAGCGGGCCCACGACGCCGGCGCTGTTGAGCATGACGTCCAGCCGGCCGTGCCGCGCCACGGCGGCGTCCACGGCCGCGGCGACGCTGTCCTCGGCGGCGACGTCGCAGTAGACGAAGTGGGCGTTCGGGCCCAGCTCGTCGGCCGTCTCGAGGCCCAGCTTGGAGTTGATGTCGGCGAGGATCACGGCCTGCGCGCCCTCCTGGATGAACTCGTGGGCCGCCGACTTGCCCAGCCCACTCGCGCCTCCGGTGATTAGCGCAACCTTCCCTTCTAGCCTGTACGTGCACAATAGAATGTGCAGTGTTTGGTGGCAGAATTGATTGTGAATTCAATATGCGAGATTTACAATTTATTATTAGGGCACCACCATTATATAATTAGACATATTCAGATTTGAACTAACAGCAGCCTAGCAAATCAGTGGGTGCTTCGGTAAAAGAACAGCTAGAGCATACTACTATATAGGGGCAGTAAATAAAATTATTTATAGATACATATATGCATAAACTGCAGAAAGTAAGTATAAACACATGGAAAAAAGAGGTGCACATCTTTGTTCTTGAACAGATCATTGCAATTTTTATGTTGGGAAGAAATGCACAGAAAATGCATGCTGAAAACAGTATGGAAACTTGCAACGACAGTGCACAGAGAGACAATGCGAGAGTAAAAAAATTGGTGGGGTTAGCTGCCAAAGACAAAACCCAGGGAACTCGGGCGCGTGGTTAACGGGGCAGATTCTCGTGATTTGCAAAAAGGACCTGACATTGCCCTGCCCTTTGGGAACAGCAGCAGTGCCACTGTTCTTGGAAGCTGCCGTGCTTCCAACTCACAAGCAGACGTACCCACGGCCCACACCACGGCCTCTCCTCTCGCTGTCTGTCGCTCTCTCGCTCGTACTAGGCCACGTTTAGTTGGCAGAAATTTCTAACTTTCTCCCCACTTTCTCTCCATCATATCACATTAAATACACCAAAAAGACATATGTTTAGAGTATTAAATGTAGATAAAAAAAAATAACTAATTATACAGTTTAGATGCGTTATCATGGAGACGATTCTTTTGAGTCTAGCTTCTTCCATGGTAGGATGATATTTACCACTAACAAGCGAAACGTGCTACAGTGTACGATGTGACATTCGGTCTTAAAAATTTACCATCTAAACAAGGCCTAGTACAGTACTCGTTGCCACTGTGTGAGACGACGTGAGAGTCTGAGATCAATCACATGGGGCTCAACAGTAGCAGCAGCTGCTGCATGCATTAACACCTGCATGCAGAGATGCAGCAGTCCAGGAATCTCATCTACAGTAATCTCATGGACCGGAGAGAGATCATTAACGCCAGAGTTTCTGCATCATCTACGCACCCACCCACCCGAAATGGCAGCTGGCTTTGCTGCTGATGTCTAAACTCACTATGCTATTGCAAAGTTTCATGAAACTGCAAAAGGATGGTGCTAATTAAGCAAGTAGTCATTTGGACTGGATGGTGTTTCTTCCTACCTTCCTTTGCTGGCTGCCGACGACGACATCCACCGCTCGCCGCCTGCCACCCCGCCGGCGGCCATCGTCGTCGCCGGGGCTGCTGCTCTTCTCCTGAAAAGCCCCCAAACAAAAGATCATTGGAGAAAACATGCAGAATGTCCGGAAAGTTGGACCAGAAGTCCAGAAACAAATAGAGATTTTCTGCCCTCATGGTAATGGTGTGGAATGAAATGAGATTCCAAACTCCAAAGAATAAAATAATTAAACATCAGAAACTGTAGAGAGATATATGCACCTAGCTTCGACGAGAAGCCGGTGCATCATGCCGCCCTTTTGCTTCACTTGTTGAGCTCTTGTTCTTCCTCGGCTAGCTCTTCTACTATCTATTCCAGAGAGAAGGGGAGAGAGAGGCTGAGTGAGACGGAAGGAAAGGGAAACGGATCCTTGGTGTGTCGACTTCTTGTGTGTACGAGCGTGTTTATGCCATGTTTATATGCAGGGGCTGCTGGGACGGACTGGGAGCCTCAGCTAGCTACAGCTGCCTTCTTTATATGGAGGATGGAAACGAGCTGGGGAGATCTGTGTGATCTGTGTGCGGCCACACATCTCGTCGCTCTCCCCTCTCTCTCGTCTCTCTTGAGGAAGTACAACCAACCACCATTATTTATTAATGTTTGGTCAATTTGGTGACCTAAGCAAATTAACTCCTACTAATTAATACTTTTGTTTGTTCATCTGCTCTGGCAGCAGGAGGGGACTCCCCCTTTACTCCTTCCTGGGTCAAAAATACCATCAGCTATTCCAAATTATAGGACATTTTAGGTTCTATACATTGATCGATTTTGTTATGCACCAGCTGGTACATATATATATGATATATATGGATATATAATAAAAGTCTTGTATTTAAAAATTTTCAAAAATGACCTATGCAATATTGCAATAGAGTTATAGTGGAAGTCATTTTCAAAATTTAACCAAAAAAGTACTTATGATGAAAATAGGTATTATTAAATCAACAATAAAATATTTTTTTATTATAATAAGTATGTTGGGATATATCAATATTATAAATCTAGTTAAGATGAATGTGGGAGATTTCGATGCGCAATGTGTGTGGCTGTACAAGAGTTGTTGGAGAGTATGTAGACCATTCAATCCGACGGAAAGCACAATATGCTCCCTTGTCATTCTCTTGCTCTGACCAGCTGGTGAGATCAGCAGCAGCATTGGATCTACCACTATATGCAACAGATAATTATATATGCTCAGTACCACACGTCGTCCATATATAAAGTTATATATATATGACATGCATGTGTGCAGCATGGTGGTCGGTTTACAACTTAGCTAGCTAACCGGCAGCAGCTCAAATTTAATGAATAATAATGGAGCGACCAGGCCACGGCTGGCATACCTAAGTACCTAACAATTAAAAGAGAGCCCATATCCCTTCCATTTTAAAATATTTGTATATTTAATCATATTCAAAAAAAAAAATAATAGATTGAGGTCATTGTATTAAAGTTTTGAGAAAAGTCTATTCTATGCTTCCGTAAACTATCATTTTGTAATCTAATTTTCCACCTCGAATTTCAAAACCAGACTTTGTATATCATCTTGAACTTTTAAACAGATCAAATTATTACCTCCCAATCCTAGTTTTGAGTGGTTTTGAATGTAGTTTTGTCCTTTTTTAGTTAAAAATTTGGTAAATATTTGCTAAGGTTTGAAAACATAAAAATTTCTTTAAGAAAAAAATTAGAAGAAAAAAATCTAGAGATATATTGAGATAAAAAAATCCAAATAAAATATTTAGAGACCATGAAAGTATCTTTATATAATTCAAAAATTAGGAAATTTTCACCAAACAAATTCTCAAAACATTCTAGATCAAGGTACAAAAATGTTTAAAAAGTTTGCACAACAAAAAATATGAGATGCAACTAGCATGAATCCTATATACATTAATGCTAAAATGCATTTGTGCTAGTTTTGTATTTGAATTTTTTATTTGAGCACGCCCTATCGGTAACACCGAGCCATAGATTTGTATTTGATTCACCGTTCTATGTTTGGGTGTATTTGATTCACCTAAAAAATCAAATACAAATTATTGGTACCACTATTGGAAGCCATAGCTCGGTGTTACCGATAGCGTTTTCAATTTGGGGATTAGGATTATTTAGGTCACCACTGAAATTACTAAATTTCACAAGTTTCGGTCTAAGTTTTGTCAAAAACATTTTATAGACTTAAACATGAAGTATGATTTTCAAAAAAAAAAAAAGAGACCTCAACAACATATTAGAAAGACTTATGATTACTCATCTATTGAGTGATTATGCAACATAAACAATAACCTAGATTTATATATTTATAGTCATACACATGTATTAGCATAACGCGTAATTTCAGAATTTTCTTTCGATCACCCTCAAAATTGCCAAAAAGATTGAACCTAGGTTCTTGACTAGTCCATGACCTTTGTTCTCTATTCTACAAGTTTGGTATAATCTATAAAAGAGTATTTTAGGTCTTTTTGTTCCTTGCCCACCTTTTCCTAGTGATTGGGATTTTTCTTTATAGCTAATTAAATTGATACAAGGGTTTGTTGGATTAATGCTAATACTTAGTAGCTATAAAATTACTACTAGTGAATCCAAACTAACCTTTTAATGATCATCAAAATATTAGTTAGGGAGCTTCTAACTATTAGTAAATTTTTAGAAGGTTTAAGGCTCTGTTGGTGTTTGTTAAGTGCTAAAAAGAATAGGAAGGATTCTATAAGGGCACAAAACATTATTGTAGCTTTTAAAAAGAGTATTCTAGAGTACGTATCCACAAGAAAGCTTTGATTCAAGATTCTAATAACTCACAATCATGTATCTACTCACTTAGCGGACCAACTAGACTAAAAGTGAGGGGATAATTAATATATAATAAATAAATACTAATAAATAAGACTATGAATAATAAAGCATAAAAAGAAATATGTTAATAACATAACTAAAAAGAATTCTAAGATAAAAAGAGTAGTTTAGCTAATCAAGAGGACAACAAAGAGATCTAGGTTCATAAAAATTTCTCTATTACTTTGGTTCTAAGATAATGAAGTATGGATAGATATAGCAATCATACAAAAACACTTTGGAGCAACAAAGTACCTTTCCAACTCTCGAGAAAGACTAGGAAGGGTTATTGGGGAAGCTTTGCCAAAAGCTCAACGAACATCAACCCTAATGTGGTGGATTATAAAGGCCCGACAAATTTGTCACCCCTATGGCTACCACAAATAACCAGGAGGGTTGAGCGCAACCTTAGGTAACCTATAATCTTGACACCATGTCTATACTATCGATTACAACTCTAGCTACCCGGAATAACTAGAGCACTCAATACAAGCAAAGATCTCATGCAAATGTATAAAAACTATACTCAACGTATATAAATCAAAGGCATAAAAGTAAATAGAGAAGATAAATATATTAAAGCATAAGTCTTATAAAGTAAAGATACAAAGACATACCAAATTTCAAGACTTCTCTAGAATCGAGTGCGGCTCGCTCTCCCTAACTCTCAACTAGATCTAATCTCCTACATTGAAAAGTCTAGTCCCGGATATCTACATTGAAAGAGAGAGAGAGAGTTCCTCACATTGGGACCCCTCCCTAATCAATGAGATGAGATGAATAATGAATTACATAATGAATTAGGGTTTCAAAGGGGTGGTACGCCCTTGCTTATATAGGTCGATTGGGATGAATCGTAGCCGTCGGATCAAACCGACCTTATTGGATGGCTTAGATGTGATCTAGAGACTTAATGGATCGAGGACTCGGAATTTGAGCTAGATTGGGCTCTAGGCTAGGCCAGGCGCCCTAGGCACATGCCGGGTAGGCCCCATCTTGTTTTTGGTGTCTTGTTTTTGCCCTTTAGTCCCCGGAATTTATACTAATGGTCGTGATTCGTGTCTTTTGATTCTAGAGTCCAAATGTGGCAAATGATACTCCCTCTATCCCAAATTAAGTGTTGTTTTGGGTGTTCGTGCCACGAGTTTGACTCGGTTGTAGAAAAAAACGCACAAGATTTGTATCTCTAAATAAATTTGTTAAAAAACTAGACTTAAAGATCTTTCCGATGATACTAATTACTTAGAATAAATATTTATATATTTTAATATATAATTGATGACGATTATTTCTCGGAAGCGAGAACGATAGTTATTTTAGGGCCGGAAGGAATATGTATGTTTTGATCGTCTCGGCGAGCTCTTCGCAATGGTGCGCTCTAATCCCTCATTTGAGATACTTCCTGCAAAACAAGTGAAAACACCAAAACTTCGTGGAATCCATTAAAATCAAACTCTTCAACTAGTGTTTATGTTCCTTCTTATATAATTTCATGCAATAGTTGATGGTTATATTTGGAGTATAAGGACCGTCAATAGGCTCATAATAGGTGTTAATAGATGCCAAGAACCTATTAGTAACTCATAATATCTATTTGCTAGCTAACTAATAGTGCTAGTGGATCCAAACATGCCTTTAAGTTTCTACTTGAAATAAATGCTTTGCAATTATTGCTTACGGTCCTTAGACGAAATCTAAATATAAATTCCACACATAAAATGGCATGCACAATAGAACCATTGTAATTCTTAAATGATTTTTTAACAAATAATCCTCGATTGTACTCGTTGCAGCGCGGTAAGGATAGAACCATGGCCGTCAGTGCTACGTGCTTGTCACACAAAAACTCAACTTGCGTAGTGTTGAGTGACAGGACGATATGATGGACCCGCTGCATGGATCGTTTGCGTGCGTAATGAGATAACACGGACGCTTGCTGTGGGAAGAAACAGATTAGTGACATGACAGGGTACGTGCGTCCTTGCTATCCATCTAGCTAGGCGCATGTACCGTTTGCAATCAAACGCTCTAACTTTACGTGTGAAACCGGTGAAGAAGCTAGGATGCGTGGGATGAAGAAGATAAGATGGAGAGAGAGAAAAATTAAAATAATTGAGGAAATTTAAAAAGTGGTTTAACTCAAAAAAATTAAAAAGTGATAAAGCAAGACGAAAGACTGACTAAAATAGAAGAGTGTTATAGATACCTTTAATTTTCAACAATCAGGCGAGGTTGTTTAACCAAAAGTTTTTTTTTAACCAGCAAAAGTATGTATACATGATGCCGTTGACGATCGGTGATGGCCCTTCAACAACGTCGACAATGGCACCGCCGGTTGGTGTGGTCCAGTAGCCTAGCTGTTGTAGCCGACACGATATCTACGGGCAATGTGTTTAAACAGTGGGCTAAGACATTTAGCAACTGTCTTTCTACGTACAAAAGATATAACGGGCTATGGCAAAACTGTTAAAGCATCATTTGTGGTCATGGCCGCCATTCCGGCCTAGGGTCTTAACTTTTTTTCAATAAACATATAATTCATAGCTAATTTGAGTTATGCATCATTAGTGGCCCTTCTAATTAATTAATAGAACCCTTAGGGCATGTTTGGATCCTTAGAATTTAATTCATTGTAGTGCAATAGAGTTGGAGTTGGAGTTGGAGAGTGCAATGCAATGGAATGGAGTTGGAGAGTGCAATGCAAACATAACATGGTGATGGGCTTCCTCAACCACATAACATGCTTAATTTAATGGAATTCAATTCCTATCTCTCACCCTATGAATTTGAGATAGGCTTATTTATGAATTTTGGAAAGTTAGGGAATCTCAAATTCCAAACTAAATAGCTTAATTTATTAAGTAGATTCCAATTCCCCAAAATTCAAGGGATCCAAACGGGCCCTTAAAAGTATTCTTGAAGCTCCGCGGCTACCTATGAAAGATGGGTCGCATGCTCAGAGGATTGCATATACACTGTGCCAAACAAGGCCTTAATTATATATTATCCATTTCCATATACATGAATGAATGAAGGCGGCAGGCACCTGTCTCATATCCCTGCAAATCCATTCTTCCCATCTCTATCTATTCTCTAACACGATAGGAGTACGTTCCTGCGTGCATATCTGCATCCACAACCACAATGTGCCTGCATATATTGCTATAGACCTGCGGTAGTATAGCGTGGCATGCATGCAGAGCCAGATCAGCACACCCTACTCGTCTCTGTATGCATGCATGCACATGGCCCAGACGCTGGCGACACACCGCGAGGCACGCCAACTGCAGTCAGTGGTTAACTCAAGCCGCGAAGAAAGCTTGAGTACAATCCCATTCGAGCATCGCATGGACAGAGAGAAGGGAAAGGCGATGCATGCAAAACACTACTCCATTCATTACAATTAATAAGATATTTTACTTTTTTAGATACATTGATTTTACTATACATATATTTATAGACAACATTGCGTATATACCTAAGCATATAATGAAAACTATATTTGAAGAGAGAGAGAGTATTAGTTAGGCTGTTCGATTTGAGCATCTCCATTGTAGTATGTAATCAACCATCGTTGGCCTGGTCCTCTGCATCTATCTCAAATTAAATAAACTTTAAATCAGGTTGTTTTATGACAGACTGTTTTAAATTTGATCAAGTTTATTTCTAACACCAAATAAGTATCCCAATATATTTTCATAGCATATTGTTATTATGTTTTCTATAAAGTTGGTTTAGAATGATTCTACAAATCGATTTATTTTGAAATGTAGGGAGCATTATGTTTTGAGAGTGTCCATAACGTAGTCTACCGATGTGGAGGTGAAAGACAATATCAAAGACTATTTTATATTATTGAACCCCACATGTCGCTCTCACATATTCTTAGGCTATGTGAAATAGTCTAGCTATTTGCATGTACGTAGCTAGTGACTACTCTCTCTCTTACTTTTTTCTTGTCATGTCACATCAAAATAGTCAAATAGCTAACCATTGTGGATGCCGTGAGTGGAGACTCCCTTCCTCGCCCAAGCTAGGCAAGAGATGATGATTCTCACTTAGATAAGGCCACACACATGAGCGGGTGACAAATGTTACAAAAGAATGCACTATACTAACTTCTTTAACAGCCTTGTGTTTAGGTACGTCCTAACAAAGGGCCACACTACAAGGGACATGCAACGAAAAGGGATCCTCTTGTGTTGTGTGTTAGCCCTACAGTGCCGTGGTCTTTGCCTTCCTACCCTAAAGCACCAGCCGTGTGAGTACCTAATCTACCCCTTTTCACTCAAAAGCAGGCAGGCATGCACGCATGCCTTCAGTAGATTAGAAGTAATATTGAGCACTAACATCCAAAGAGGATATGCTAGAGATACTACACTACAGCTTGAAATGCATGATCGAGACTGATCTGTGATGGGCAATATATATAGGATAGCTTTTATGTACTACTACACTACTACATGTTCTTATCTATAGTACATTGAGCAAAGGTCCCGTGTCATCGATGCTTTTGTGCTTTGGGTTTCGTGCAGGCCGAGATATAGGTCATTATGGTCCTACATGGATATGGTTGGACAAGTTCTTATTATTAGGACATCATCACAAGGTACATATATACAGGAGGCAAATATTATCCTTTTTTTTTTTCTCAGCATCAACCCTACTATCTGTAATCCTTTTTTTCTAATAAACCTAGTTCCATGACCTGAATCCTCATATAGCATGTACTACATCAAAAGTTGTGCAATAACAATAAACCATCTAATCATACTAGTATACCAGATTGTTCCATTTCCCTGTGTTATCATTTATCAGGTGATCATATATATGTTATGTAATAAATATATGGTCCATGTATTTGACCACAGAACAACATTGTACCAGTCTAACACGTACAGCTCATTCATGCATCATGTCTATTTGTTGCATGCTAGGAAGAAGAGATGGCCGGGGGACAGGGCAGAGACAGTCCCTGGTGTGCCCAGCTGGACTCGCTATAGTTTAGGTTACACCAGATCGAGCTTTGCGTCTTCCTGCTTTGTTTAACCAGGGTAATCAAACTTTGTGGCTTCTGCTTTATCACCCCTGGATCCGTCTTGGATTCTGTTCATACTCGGGTATTTTAATTTTCCAGACACAACAAAATCTGAAAGCGACGATCATGCATGGGCGTGCCCTAGTTCTTGCTACTGCTTTATTGATTAGCTTTTTGTTCTGATTGCTGTATATATCACATATTTAGCACTAGTTCACACGCGCGGTCTCCTTAATCCCAGGGATTTTTAGATTCAGCTTTATTTGTGCTGTCGTCGACTGTTGAGAACTTGAGATCTAGACCACAAATTTGCACGGGATATGTCAAGAAATATGGATCGTGAAGCAGAAGATGGGCCATTAACTAGCTCGGTCCCTCAGCGGATTCGTGGCGCCGATTCATGCATGCATTATTATTAGCTAAACTTGATCTGCTTTCTGTTGTACTTTCTTTGGCTGATTTCCTTGTCTAGACTTGCAACGGCAACAGGTGAAATCAATAATGTAGACTCACTGCACTACTCCATGTGTTCTTCTTGCTTCTTTGACTCTCTGTCGATTCATATCCGGGAAAAATCGATGGAGACAGATGAACCATGTGTGCATTATCCGAAATATAAAGCTTTATTGTTGTCTTCTCTCACTGTATATTTCGCAACACTACTCTTTGGAACGCAAGATGGATTTCTTTTTTCCTGCTTATTATTTTGTGAGACATGCATGAAAGAATGCTGTACAAAAGCAACATTATGTTTCTGCAGTGCATCATCATCTGCACATATGTGAAGTCCATTCAGTGTCCGCTAGGTGCTTCTAACAAACTACAGTAGCTAGCTAGGTAGGGTTCGTCCTCGCCGTTTGGATCAGCTCGCCTTGGTTGAGCTCAAGGTTCTCCCATGCATCCCAAAAAACCCATGCATCCCAAAAAACACTACCACACACAAATTCTTTAGGCACTAAAAAATATACATTGGTTTATTCATATCTTCAAACCAATCTATCTACCATCTACACTTATTTCTATATACCATTTTCTGATCCTACAATCGCCACGTCACCTGCTTTTCCTATCGGTCCGATTCAGCACAGTGGTGGCCAGCAGAACACCTTAACATCGGCACACCACCTTCTAGCATCTTCGTGCCCCAAAGGAGTCTGAACATGACATCTGTGTACTTATGATTTGTTTCACAGCAGCAGAGTATGTCCATCTTCGATCATTTGTTCTTTCAATGTTCTATTGCTCGTGCAGTTTGGGCTATAATAACTAAATGCATTGGTGCACAAAACATTCCTAATTCTATTGTACAGAGTTGGCCTTGGTGCCAAAAATGGTTATCACAAGTGATTGCTGCCATCCTATGGGCATTGTGGAAAACTCGTAATCTGTGTGTTTTGATAAAAAGATCATTAAAGACCCTGCTTATATTGTCTGTTATCTAAGTTTAACCTATAACTTATCCATGCTGTAACCTTAACCTTTTTTTCTTTTCCTTTTTTATAGTTTGTTGAACCTTTGTTTTGTCTTTAATAATAATTTCCTGCAGGGGCCACGACCCCTCTAGTTTCCTCAAAAAAAAAATTGTCTGTTATATATGGATGCTCATGAGTTATTGGGCAGATATCTACACTGATGGCGACAAGGAGAAGCTACACGAACAGATTGCTTCTGAGCTCATGATCAAGAAGAAGAAGACCAGTGACCCAAATGGAGTGGGCAGCTCAAAGGAAAACAACTGAACGATAGCTGAAAGATGGAAGAAGAGGATCCAACACGAGGCTCTCTGCGATTTCTGTTTGGCGTTTATATTTTGATGTAACTTGTCTTGGCTAGAAGTATGCTATGAGTTTTACGTGAACCCGTAATCCTCTGTTGCTAGTTTCTTAAGTCTAGTTGTTAACACAAAACTAGGGCTTCATACCAACACACCGAGAGCGCCTTGGATGCCCATGAGGTTGTGATCAACCTGTAACAAGCAGCAAAACTCACAACTTGATCACCAAAACCGATCTATAGAACGGTAGAGGCGATGTAGAGCTTGATCTCTTGCGAGAGCTTTGAACGATATCTGGAAGGATCCATTTGGAGGAGCGCACGTGAAAGTTGCTCTAGGGTCGGCAAGGCCACCTAAAACGCTGGCGAAATTCGTCGAGCAACAAGTTTAGGGTTTGGAAGAGATAAAGTAGAGTTTAAGGTTTGTGTATGACGATTGGATGTAGATGGGATCAAATCGGCAATGAACCTCTTATTATATAAAGGGGGGGTCCTATCCCCTTAGGAACCGCTTTAGATGTGTTTCCAATCCCCCGGACTTTCCAAAACCGATCTAAAATCAAACTGGTATACGCAATAATCCGTGTCGCCCGAGCAGGCGATTTAACGTCCGAAATACGAGCATCGGATGCGTCCCGCCAGCGTCGTTTCTGATCGTAGTGGGCTTCAATTTGAGCCACCGCGCGCCAAGCGTCGGCCCGGCGCCTCGGACACACTCCGGTAGGCAATTCGTAATTCAAGGGCCCGGCCGACGCTGATGATATGAACCGCCGGACGCGCCGAAGTCGGCGTCCGGTGGCGTTCCACCCTCCTCAACTCACGTCGCGGACCGTCCGTCGCATTCGCCCGGACGGCGCCGCAGGTCGGCGTCCGACGCTTGTCACTTATTTGTGACTCGCCGTTTTTTCGTCGGATTTCTTGACCTATTGACATTTTGTCATCTCTCTGAAAATTTGCGGTGCTTTAGCCCTTCATAGAATTGGCTAAGTGCGGAATTCTACCGTGCCTTAGTCGAAGCCAATTTTTGTTGTCAACACAAGTTGATACTCTTGTGGGATCTCCTGGGGAGTCCTTTTGCTCTTGTCGGATTGGTAGGGTGAGATTTTTACCCTGTCAAGATAGTTAGTGATGTTTTACGTTCATTTCGATCTATCTTTGTTGTACTCTTTCTCTAAGAGTAAAATGCACTTTGGGTACCTAAACTATTCTTTGAGTATCAGATAGGTACTCCAACTAAAAACGTAATGATCGGGACTATTCGTGGGTACTAGATAGGTACTTCAACTAAAAAGTAATGATCGGTACTCAAACTATTTTTACGGGTACTAGGTACTTCAACTCGGAAATATAATAGCTAGGTACCCGGTTCCTTTTCCCATTCCATTTTCATTTTTTTTTCTTTTACTTTTTTATTTTACTATTTTAGTTAAATGGGAAAAGGGAAATGGGAAAAGAAAATGGAATGGAAAAGGAACTGGGTACCTAGCTATTACATTTCGAAGTTGAGTACCTATCGATACCACAAAACAAAATAATTTTTAGTACCTATCATTTTACGTTTTTTAGTTGGGGTACCTATCCGGTATGCACGGAATAGTTTGAGTACCTGACTGTTACGTTTTTTAGTTGGAGTACCTATCTGATACCCATAGAATAGTTTAGGTACCCATGGCGATTTTTACTCTTTCTCTAAACACTTTGTATTTCCATTATCTTGATAATGAAAATGGGGAATAGCCCTTGGTTCAAAAAAAAATGTCCATGGTAGATGTTATGTCGTCTAACACTTTTCTTTCGTCTATACATTTGATCATGTACTGACATAATTGGTTGACTTTGCTTTGTCAAAAACAGGCTGATGTTGCTTCGTCACATAATTTGTTTTACGCTTCCCCTTATTACGTAATATAATGTACTTTAGCTATTTTGAAGCATGCTGCAGGTCAAGGAGGCCAACAAAATATGTTCACACAATGAACTAATGAAGGTCCAGTGGAATTAAATCAGTCAGGTAAGTATCACTACGCTTTTGGATCATATGGTGTGGTTTCAAAGAATTCTCACCAGTCCGGTCACCATATTGTCGGTTCCCATCCATCACATATTTCAGGTTTGCTAAATAAATCAGTGCTCGGGTTGTTTTAACACTATTATATGTACCGGTGATACCACACAATACATTAATTTGGAAACTTAAACTACGCCTAAAGATTAAAGTCTTTATATGGTACTTGTACAAGGGAGTAATTTAAACCAAGGATAATTTAGCTAGGAGACAGTGGCAAGGAGATCAGAAGTGTTGTTTTTGTTCCTTCAATGAGACCATACAACATTTACTCTCTGACTGTCGTTATGCTAAATTTATATAGAGAATCATTCATATTTCATTTAACCTAGTGTTGGTAAAAGTTAAGGCCCCTGAGAAATATTTATGATTTGTATAATCCGCAAAGCTTACGGATACCGGTGAGCACTTCACCGGGAGATGGGTTTCAAATATCGTATCCACAAGGAGAAAGGTTTTACAAATAGTGAAGATATAACTAAGGCCGAGAATCTCGACAAGGAAGGAAGTTGATAAATATTTTAAGAAGACGGCTATGGTTGTCTAGTTGATATCCTTGTAAGGCTTGTGAATATATCTTATGGGAACTTTATTCAAGGAGAAAGACACTAGCAAAGAGTGCAAACTCCTAGCAAATAGGTTCTACCGAGGCCTATCCAACGGGATGTGGACTACAAAGAATTAACGTAGCTATAAGTCACCTATGTTAGTTACCACAGTTTCGGAAGGTAGGGTGTATCTACGGGCTATCTAGTCTAAGCACCACGCTCACACTAGGGGTAGCAACTCCAATTCAAGAGCGACAAGAATCGAAGTACTCTAAAAGAGTCGCAAACCACAAGAATAATATAAACAAGTAAACTTACTCAAATAAGAAGTCGATCCACCGTAGTTGTCTTAGGATCAAGCTCCAAAGGAGGCTTGGTCCCGGAGGTACAAGCGAAGAGGAGACACCGATAGGTTCGGAGCTTCCCCTTTTACTTCTCCTTCCACTCAATATCTATCTTTCAAACAAGACTAGATTTAGCTACTCTCAAAGGGAGCTATGAACTAGTCTCTCAACTTGTTAATCTTCTCTCTCAACTATATCTAGAGCTCTTCTAATTAGAAGCTAGGGCATAGGCTGTTGATCGTTTTGGCTCGATGGGGTAATGAACTAATGAACCATCATTGCCAGGGGGGGCCAAGGGGCATGCTTATATAGGCGGGGCGATGAACCGTAGCCCTTGGATGAAACCGACCTTGATGGATGGATGAGATTGATCCTCAATGGCGGTTATGAACCGACCTTGAACAGGGAGGTCGACGGGGGGGCCCCCACAGGGGGGGCCGCCGCGGGGGGCTCAAGTGGGCCCTTTGTCCTGGCAGTGGGCCCGACCTGGTCCCTGGCGGCTTCGGGAGTCTTCTAGGGTCTTCTTACGTGGGTTTCAAGTTGTGTTGCTTCACGGTCACGCCCTTTCATCGTATGGGGTGCAAACTTTGGGCTTTTTTCCCGTGAATCCCTGAAAAATATATAATTCACCAAAACTTCGTGGAAATTGTTAGTAAAGCCCCTAGTTCTACATAAATATTTATTTATACCCTTATTTCAGTTTTAATTGAGCTTATAAAAATATACTATAAGATGTGTCAACACCTAGAACCTCCAACAAGTGTATACAATTTGTTTACAAAGGTTGGATGGAATGGTTAAATGCAAAAATGATATCTCAAATTCTTGTGGGTGCAAGTGATATCATTTGGGCACTTTGATTAACACGTAATGATGTTGTGTTTGGCAAGGCCACGACTTTGTCTTATTTACTGAGGTTATCTTAAGGGGATGTATTGGACCAGCCTCTTGGACCTTACTTTAGAAGGAGGAGGATCACCAGTTCATGAAGGCGGGTTGTGGGATTATTGAGACGATCGCAATGGAGGTGTTTGCAAGATATGGTTTGGAGATTTATCATCAGAATTGCTCTTTAGTTTGTTCCTTTTTGAAATCATTATTGTCTTGATGGCTCAAAACTTTGTTTTTGAGATTCCTTGAAATTGTTTTATTTGCTTGTAGCATTAAACATCCATATACATTAGTCGATGCGTAAATTTGGGATATTAATATATTATTTTTTCTAAAAATAAATCAGTGCTATTTTTGCACTGCTATTTAATACCAGCCCATACACTGCTCAATTTGACGCAGCCATTACCACTTGACCCACCATGTGCTGAATTTTCAAAGATTCATCCAAATAAATAAAAAAAAAAAAAGACAAAACCTTCATAGCAAAAACTTTCTCGAAAGCATATCATATTATATGTTCACTATATAGATCTACTTATGTGGAGTCCAAACAAAATAGAATTTTCATTTTATAGGCTTTTTATAATTTACTATGATTTTTTAAAGATACTACCGAAATAAATAAAAGAGAGAGAAAAAAACAACCATCACTGTAGCAAAAACCACACTTCGCCTGTAGCAAAACGGCCTTCAAAACCACTCTATAGAGATAAAATGCACCGTTAAAATTGAGAGAGGTGGTTTTTTCGGTTGGAGTAGATGAAAAAGCAGACTTCAGCAAAATCTGGGGAAGAAAAGTTGACTTTTTTGTTTTTGAAGGGATGGTCGATTGGCGGCTACCACTGGTGCCTGGTCGGCTGCCAAACGAGCCAGCCCAGGTCGGTCTCCAGCCTTCATTGGATATATATAGCGAGAGCTCTCATATTCAAAAATTCCTCAGCAGGGGCCATTAGAGCCGTGTCCCATGCGTTTACTAGTTGGGCCAAACAGGCTTTTGTTATCTTGGGTGTTCAGCTATCGTATGGTCCCCCTCGATGTCACCTTTTTCCTCTTGGAAACACAAGATAGTTTTTTTTTTTCTTTCGTTTTCTTTTTTTTCATTTTTTTTGTGAGAATTAAGTTTTCTTTTTTCATTAGCAATCCTGTGGAAAAACTTACTCCCTCCATCCCAAATTGTAAGTCGTTTGACTTTTTGGCTCCAAGTTTAACCATTCGTCTTATTCAAAAATTTGCGCAAATATAGTCAAATTTAAGTCATTCTTTAAGAACTTTTATTAATAAATAAAAGTCACGGCAAAAAGAAGTGATATTTTGCACAAATTTTTTGAATAAGACGAGTGGTCAAACTTGTTGTCAAAAAGTCAAACAACTTATAATTTAGGATGGAGGAAGTACATGTCGATCTCAAATAGAAACATACACGTCTCAAATAAATTACATTGTGTTTGGGCGTGGCTTTTAGAAAAAAACAGTTGTCAGCTTTGAACTTTTGAAAAGTTGTTGTGACTTATGAGCATTTGAAAAAAGCCCTTTGGTTGCCAAACCTATTCGTGGGTCCCAAATGCCAGTGACCCCACTGTCAATCTCTCACTCCCTCGTCTTCTCCAACCTCACGTCCATGGCAGTGTAGGGGCGAGGGGCCGGATCACCGGGAGGCCAGGGACGGAAGGAGCACTAGCCGGAGGAAAGGAGCTTACCCATGGCGGCGCTCCACAAAACCTATAGCCAAGCCATGGTGAACGTCATAGCAAGCACCGGCGAGGGACAGAGGGGAGAGAGGATGGGATCTACGCACTCTGTGCTTGGGCTGAGCCAGATGTTATCAAACACGACGCGAATACGATGAAGGAAACATAATCAAACCATAGAGAGACAAGATTTAACGTGGAAAACCCTCCCAATGCGGGAGAGTAAAAAAACACGGTCGCACAGCAAACACTTCTCACTATTATCAAGAGTTAGCTTACACGCCGATCGCAAAGTGGCTTACAAGAGAATGAATTGAATAGGTGCTCCAGTGGAAACACTCCTCCGGCTTTGAACGGGCCTCCGCTTCGCTCCGCAGAAGCCGGCCTTCCTCTGGACCTGAATTTGAAACATACTCAACACCAAAGGCCACGTTGGCCATTGGGGCTACTGCCGTCGCGCCGGTGGCAGCCACCCTACTCGGCGAAGGGCCACCGCCGGTCGAGGAGAGGAGGGCCGCCGCCAAAGAAGGAGCCAAATCTAGGGCATTGGTGCCCTTTGCATGTGCTCGCGTGTGGTAAGGGAGGGCTCGAGCAGCGTCGCGGAACTCCCTGGTTGCTCATGGTGGCTCTCACCCGTGGGGCGTGTGGAGGCTCACGGGGTTGGGGCATACCGGCAAAGGCTCTCACCCGGGGAGGGTGGTGGAGGTCCTCACCGGAGACAACCGGAGCCCGACAAAGGCAGCATGACTTATTACTTTCCTCACGAAACGATGTGGACATGAATAGGAGAAAAAAGTGAACCGTTATACATAACAGGTGCATGTAGGTTATTTTTAGACCCAAAAGCCCCAAATAAATATGAGTCCTTTAATGGTTTGCTACTGAAATCAGATATATCATACGTATAAACACTTAGAACAAAGATAACAGTACTATCCACCAAAAATACATTACACACACGCAAACATTTGTTGAACTGATGCACATATCTTCCTGATTCAAGAATGTGCCATGCAAGGCACAGATTTCACCAAGATGATTGCACTGACAACATGTCTTATATCATCATTCTCTGTTTTCTTTTTAGGAGAGAATCTTTTGATGCTATGCAGCTCTTTGATGATACCTCCTGTTGCCATTCTGCTCCATGGTGATTCCTGAGCGCAGGACACTCCAAGTCTAAGCAGTGAAACAATGCAATCACTCATGCTTTTGTATGAATAATCACCCATGGTGTGCAACCTGTTTTCAAGTTCCATAGCGAGCCCTATGTCAACAGCGTCCATCACTGTGTTCTGTAGGGCTCGCTCAACATACTCTCGAAGGCTCAATCCCTGTCCAAATCCACTGTCAGTGGGCCTCTTCCCGGTTATTGTTTCCATCACTAAAACTCCGTAGCTGTAAATGTCTCCATGTGTCCACGCTACGTTCCCAGCACCATACTCTGTTCCATTAACATTTTGAGTATGTTTAATGATATAGTAGTCTATGAAATGCACAATCCTGAACTAATTATAAAAATTTTATTGTATGAGCAAAGTACAAGGGGTGTTCAAGGCAACCCTCTCTTGAAATGCAATATAAGTTTTCTAGGTGGCATATACATGATTTAGTAACGAAACTACTCCATTCCAAATTATAAGGTGTTTTGGCTTTTCTAGATACATAACATTCACTAACTTTCACTATAACTAGGTTTAGATACAACTAGGTTTTAGATACATACTAAAACTAGATATAACTAAAACATCTTGTACTAATTTGGAAAGGAGGGAATAGGTTCTAGGGACTAGTGAAGCAGGAAATGAATTAAATGAAAATACGTAGAGAAATTCCATATCAACAGGCTTAAGCCTTACCTGGGGCAGCATAACCAATTGTTCCTCTAAATCCCATTGAACTTGTTTGCTGCTCTGCAGATGAGCTTCGCTCGACAAGAATCTTAGCAAGACCGAAGTCTCCAACATGTGCTACCATATCAGCATCTAAGAGCACATTGCTTGACTTTAGATCACAATGCACAACTGGTTCAGGTCCATGGCAATGAAGATAATCCAACGCATAAGCCACATCAAGGAGTATGGTCACTCTTTCCAAGAGGTTCAAGTACCTTTGCTCCTGAAGAATTGTGTTTGGATGTAGCCATTCTTCTAAACAACCATTGGGCATGAAGTCATACACGATAGCTTTGAAATCATTCCCTTTGGTATCGATGCTTGAACAAACTGTAATTATCTTCAAAAGATTGCGATGACGCATGTTTCGTAGTGCTTCACATTCAGCAATGAAACTCTTGAGTGCCATAGGATTCTGAAGCCGCAATACCTTCACAGCAACAAGATTTGTACTTTCACCTTCCTCATCATTTAGTTCTCCTTATATACAGAGCCAAATGATCCTGACCCCCAAAAAAATTTGTTTCTGAGAAATCATTTGTTGCTCTTACTAGTTGTGAATACGAGATCAATGGGTGGCCTTGCATGGAGGTTGTTGATGGGATTTTGGGTTTTCTTTTCTTATACCAAATAAGAAGCATGCAGAGCAAGGAAAGCATGACTATGATCACAAGAGAAGTAACAATGGGAATCACAAGAAATTTATGTTTCCTTTTTGCTAGTGCTAAAGATGTACAAGGGGGCAAGTGTAGATCAGAAATGCCACCACAAAGTTTGTTGTTGCCTTCTATTGAGATTGCTGAAACATTTGCAAAAGCGCCAAAGGTTGGCACCTCACCGGCAAAGTTGTTGAAGGAAAGGTTGATATAATAAAGCATGCTAAAGTTACCAAAGAACTCTGGTATTTGTCCTGAGAGATTATTGCTTGATAGGTCAAGAAATTGTAAACCTTTTAGTTGACCCAAGAGTGATGGGACATTACCACTAAAGAAATTATTTTGGAGATATAGATACCGGAGAAGTTGGCATTCCCCAAGCCTGTCAGGGATGTTACCTGTAAAATTATTTGATTCTGCATGAAATTCTACTAGATTTATAAGGTTGCCTATTTCTTCTGGTATCGGCCCTCCAAAACTATTATGTGATAAATCCAAAGCTATGGAGAGAGAGGGGATGCTGAACAGTGCAGCTGGAATCGGGCGAGTAAAATAATTTCTACCAAGGTCTAGTTCCAACAAATTGGTCAGGTTTCCTAGCGTGCTCGGTATGATATCACTGAAGGCATTTGCCTTGATGTCCAGAATGTTTAGCTCTATGAGATTTCCTACCGATAATGGGACTGATCCAGTGAAATTGTTGTAAGATGCAGACAGAAGCCTAAGATTTTTCAGATTACCAATGGAAGAGGGAAGATTTCCAGTGAAAGAGTTGCTACAACCACAAGAGACTGCAAGTTAACAAGATTACCAATGTCTTCAGGTAACGTCCCTGAAATCGTGTTGTATGGGAGATAGAGCGTCTGTAGCGAAGTTGAAAGATTGGAGACTGAGCGAGGCGAGGAAGGATCCCGGAGAACTTACAGTTAGTCAAGTCCAAGATTAGATGCTCCTCGCCGGTGTGGTAGGCCCCCGAGCGTCGGAACAGAAGCACAGCAACGAGGAGAATAGCCAGAAGAACATTGCTGATGCTCCCGCCATGAGAGGTGAAGTGGCTGTTGACGAATGTAATACCTACGTGTGCGCTCCTCAGCTATATCTTAAGTAGAGTAAATTTCACGAGCGATCGCTAAATTTGTTCGGAGTTCTGTCCAGGTACTTGCGAAGTGTATTTTTGGCACCTTAAAATTGCATTAGTGTACCAACAGGTCCAAACCTTGTTTGAAGCCGCTTGAGCGCTTATATGTGGCTGCCACGGTGTCTGAGCGGGAGATTTGGCACCATTTTCCGCACGTGAAGCGCGCGTGAACATCCAAAAGAAGCATTTTCTTTTTTTGCTGTTCTTTGTACGCTGATGATGCAGGCGTTTTTACCAGGCCAGAGGCGTCGGAATTGGAAGCTTTGGCGAGAATACTAGTCTTTTTGGCAAATGCTCAATTTCTCAGGACCCATGGTCAAAATATCCATATATGCACGGACATCTTTCTCAGGACCCATGCTCAATTTCTCAGGACCCATGATCAAAATATCCATATATGCACGGACATCTTTCCAATTAGGTACCAAGACAAACAGACAAACAGATGGGACATGTTTGCTTTTTGTTCATCTAATTATTATTTTTTCGAAAGCCAGCTTGGCTCGTACTTCATTAAGAGAAAACGGAATGTTTCAAGTTATACGACCTTTGCCCTTTCCATGGCGAGGTGACAGGGAAAGAGCGCGGGTAAGACACTAACACGAGACACCGGCTAAAACGGTGGAGCTGGAGTTTGTAAACTAAGGAAACACCAGTGAACTACAGGTGCTCAACCGTCTGCGCCTAGCGGTGACCGCGCATGGGGAAGATCTTTTGGATGACCGCACTCTTGGAAGCCGGAACGTAGTCCGCAAAGTGGTTCCGAAACTAAGCGCGATCGTCGGATCCGGGCGTGGGTCGACGGTGGGCCCGGGGCGACCCTCCCACTTGTCGAGGGAGCACACACGGCGAAAGCCTGTCTCTCTGGGTTGGGGTCGCGGAATGCCGATTTGGCGGCTAGACGGTCACCTAGCCTGGGACCCGGTCATCACTGATCGCGGCACGCGACGCCGAGGACGGGCGGGACGCGACCCGCGGCTGCTCGAGGGGCAACCTGCAGAGGCGATGAAGTCGTCGACGTTCGGCGGTCCCAGCGTCATAGCCTGTGCGGCGGCGGTAGAAGGCGGTCCTGGAGGCATGGCGGCCGACGATCATCCATTTAGTTATGTATGTAGAAAAATCAAAGCAATTTATCTATTGTGAAGACCGTATCTAATTATGTTTGCAACATTCGTAAAAGCCTCCAGTTAGTGCTTGTGATGTATACTAAGTATTGTCTACTACTAGTATGATGTATAATGTGAAGTATAATGGAAATTTGGAGAGAAACGAACACCAAACAAGAGGTAGTACTAAGCTGAACTCTGAATCAGACACGCATGAATGCAAACACATACTACGTGAGATTATTAACCATAGGGTTTGGTATGGTACTTGTGTATCACTACCGGAATCTGGAATAGCCTTGGCGGTCAAAAATTTACTTGAGTGCCGAAATCAAACCGCCAAGGAAAGGGTAATTTCCTTGGCGGTTCAACACCACATTCAAGGAAACATATATTTCTTGGCAGTGGAATTAAACCGCCAAGGAATACGGGTTCTATGTATGGTATTGTACATGTTAATTACAACACTATCAATTAAGTACTCTCTGCCCAACAAAGAATGCTACTATAGGTAGCATGTCAATTAAAGTGGTTCACGTTTGATCAAGTTTCTAGATAATGATATTCACACTTATGACTACAAACCAATTTATTATGTAAATACATTTTGTAATTGATTTAATGGTATTTATTTAATATATTTATAAACACCTTGTGCTAGAATTACATTCTTTGTTGGACGGAGGAGCTTCAACAATTGACGGCTTAAGAACCGGCTGTACTTGTGGAGGAAACATAGATCAATGAACCTGCATGTAAAAGTCATCACTTAGTCTTGTTCAAAACCGTGTGAACTTCACTGTACTACAGTAGACATGATTGTATTGTGCTTGACGGAGGCCTTGGCTTCAATAATTCGGTTTGAACTATCGATTCTTCCTGTGCCAGCTGCCTCATAGCAACAGTATGCGTGTCGGGCACGGTACTCTCTAAGATCTCTCACCACTCACGTCTGAATCAGCGGCGAGTCATCGTCGTCGCTGATTGCTACTGGTCTTCTTGACCCTTGAACCGGCTATGTCTTGTGCAGCAGTAGGCCGGTAGACCCGACTTCTCCTCCGCAACAATCAACTGTCTCACTCCATCAGGCAGCCAAGCTCCGGCAGCCGTCCCATCTACGAGGGAATACAGTGAGAAAGAAGATGCAAAGAATACAGTGAGATAGAGGGGTGTAGTTGTGGCTACGTTTTACTCTTCCCGCATTTTGAATTGATAGCTTTGCGACATTAATTGTTAGAATGGAGTATCCACCCCCTCTAGTAGACCATCTCGACCCTACAAGAGGCCACCCTCAACCAAATGAGGAATGAAGCCTTGAATTTGACCATCCTATTTGGCTCTAGTGATGAATATGGCTAACATATCTGCAGCTAGATTAAAGAGAATAGGTGAAAGAGGATCACCTTGTCGTAAGCCTTTTCTAGTTTGAAAATGATGTCCAACATTATTGTTTACTTTACCAGCAACACTGCCACTAGAGACGAATTTTTGGACCCATTAGCATCACAAATGTGCGAATCCTTTCATCCTAGTGTTTGTTGGAGAAAATTAAGTCCATTTCACTTTTTCATATGCTTTCTCTAAATCAACTTTAAAAATTACCCCATTTAGTTTCTTCCTATGCAATTCATGGATTGTTTCACGTAAAATTGTTACTCCCTCTAAAATATATGAACCAGGAGCGTAGGGTTATATTACCTATTGAGCCACAAAATTTATTCTATTTGTTGCTACCTTTGTGAAAAATTTTGAAGCTCACATTTAAAAAAGACAAATGGGTCTATGTTGTTGAATCCTGATTGCCCCTTGGCATTTTGGTAGCACTGTTATGATTCCAAAGTTGAGAG
>JADLZK010007949.1:0-70157 GCA_015847255.1 Hyparrhenia diplandra
ATCCGCCTCTAAAATCTTTGAAGTAGGTCGAGCTGGCATGAGTACCATTGTAGAGGAACAAATTAGTTAGTGGTAAATATGGTCGTTGCAGTTATTTGATTTTTGGGTCACTTTCAATATTAGAATTGACCGGTGTTTAATATAGATCTAGAGTGTTGACTTATATATATATTTGCTCGGCAGTTCAATTTTAAAATTTCGTTGAGTCATATGAGTGTATCAGGCCAAACATTGTCTCTTTGTATTTT
Organism: Hyparrhenia diplandra; assembly: GCA_015847255.1. NCBI lineage: Eukaryota > Viridiplantae > Streptophyta > Magnoliopsida > Poales > Poaceae > Hyparrhenia > Hyparrhenia diplandra. The sequence continues at coordinate 249 of JADLZK010007949.1, forward strand.
TCTGAACCTTATTGGGGAATATCCAGTTTAGAATTTTTCAACTTATTTTGGTAGACACATATCCTGAAACTGTAAAATATTGAATAGTTACAAAAAGGGTTAAAACTGGTGGACGGCAGAGAAATGTACGTCTATGTAAACCGTTTGTAGGTTAGTACATAAATATAAATAACAAAGACCTTTAAAAATAGAATTACATATATAGAAACAAATACGCTTAAAAATATAAAATTATAAGACCTTCTCAGACTGAGGACAATGTTACTCAGGTCATCCCCGTGTCAAAAAGAAATGTTATGTGACCGAGAAAGATGTTATGTTACAGAATCCCCAAAGAACAACCGGTCTTGGTGTTGACCAGGAAGTTAAGTGCAATCATTGCTGACTCCAGGAGTATCCGGTAGTGATAGTGTGATAGTGATTGCTTGTTCGGGTGCAGTGTCACAACCTAGATTTATTGATGTACTGAGTTGCGCCCGTCGTTTGCTCTGCTACGGGATAATTGAAATTTTTACTATAGATCGCTGTAATAAAATAACAATATTGTTAAATAAAATAAGTGACGATTAAACTGACATTTAATTAAAACGTAAAGTTCATAAAATTGCATCAAAAATCAACATTACTGTTCTTGCAGTCAACTTAGTTCTTGCAGTCAGCTTAGATAAGTGACACAAAAGAGCTTCAGTAAAGAAGTTCCGAGTTCAGGCCACGGAGATCGAAAGTTGCAAACTCACAGGCTACAGCAAAGCATGTGAATACGATGTCAGACGAGACGTTAAGAACCACATAAGTATATTGAAACTCCATGGCCGGCTCCGCCCGGCGTGACGCTCTGGCCGGCCAGGGCGCCCCTGCCACTACCATGCTCCGGACATGGCAGGGCGCTGCTATGGTCAGTCGGTATCGCCGTACCCAGTGCTACCAAGTTAGCCAATTGAGTTTATCGCGGTTGCTGGTTCAACTCTGAAGGAAACCATCGAACAACCAAATTATAAAACGAGAAAAGAAACCGAGATGCAAGAACTTGGGAGAACATGATCGCTTACTGTGTGGCTGTGTGTGTGGCTGTCTCATCCGCTTGAAGACATCGCTGGTGCGCCAGATCGAGGAATCGGAGGTACCAGGCGCCCCTCCGTGCTGGAGCCAAGGACGACCGCCGTGGGGAGGCAGGAGTGGGGTGTCGAGTCACTTCACGACGGCGCGCAGCGGCAGCCAGGATCAAGGGGATTCGAGTGAGCTCGATGATCCACGGACTGCAGGGCGAGGGCGAAGCGGTGCGTGCTGGTGGCGAGAGGTGAGGGTTGAGAGATCAAGAAGGAAGGAGGCGCATGGGGCCATGATTGACGTCTAGTTTCCTACTGGGGAGCGATCGGTGGGGACGGTGGGCACTTCGCATGTCGATCTCTGTGACGATGATGGGATTGTTTCTATTTTTGCACCCGTGGTTTCCTTCTAAAGAGGGAGAGTACGGAGGCCAGATTTGCTGCGCTGGTAGAGGCACTGATCATTGTGAGGACGTCCTTGACTTTCTAAATTTCTCGTGCGTGATTTTGGGAGTGCCATCCACTCCACGCGGGTTGGATGGTGGTCTCTGCGGATGGAGGGAAAAGTCGAGCGATGACAGGCAAACCGCTGTGCCTTTACTTTCATTCTTTTTATGTTGTATATAAAGATATATAAGATAGGGGTTTCCTCGAAGTCAGCGTCTGACCATGTAGACACTAACCACACTGAACTCCAGCCTCTATTCTTTTTAAATATAACAAAATACACATTTCCTCTCCCTCTCTCTCTCTCCTCATATGTGTAATGCAGATCGAAGACATGCTGAAATCCACCAGCAGACCTCTTGAAGAGATATTTTATGAAGTTTGTCAAAAACAAATATTTTATGAAAAGGATCTCCGATCATTCCTCCTTAGTCTCTAAAAAGCAATGAAGTCTAATCCTCTTTCCAATGTATCCAGAGTCTGAGAGGAATTAGAATTTAAAATATACTCCCCTCCATAGTTAGAAGAAGGAAAAGACGCTAGGGCCCAGTGACGTGTGCCTCCAAAGCGCCCAGCTTTGAGCTTCTCTTTCTCTGTAAAATATTTTATTAAAAATTATATATGTATACTTTTATGAAAGTATCAAGACAAATCTATTGATATGATTTTTACATTTCACAAACTCTAGCGACTTAAAAGTTATTCACATTTATGTTCGCATGATGTTTGGACCCAAACCTTTTCCAAAAGCATCTTGCTTCAACTATGGAGGGAGTATTTGTATCAATTTAACCCTACAATTCCAAAAAAAATGGTGTTCTATGTTTATTACCTTTTTCGGGCAACTCCCTTCCAAAGTAGTTTCTTTATTTTCCCCTAGGGCAGCTAGATTGTGATCACCCGTGATCACATTCTTCCCTATCTAAGAAACCTCTCGCTATGTCCATATAATAATTTGTTCAAGAAGAAATATCTACATCATGGTCACTTTCTTCATCAACATCTAAGAAATATAGTTTTGTTTAGTTACTTCTCCCGTCTTCTTAAAAGAGCGCCGCTTTTAGGTTTTTCGGACATCGCTTTTTGACCGCTCGTCTTATTCTAAAAATTTATGCAAAATTATAAAATAAATAAATCACTATTAAAGTATTTTAGTGATAAAATAAATCATAACAAAAATAAATAATATTTATCCAAATAATTTGAATAAGATGGATGATAAAACAACAAGTCAACAAACCTAAAACTATTAATCGCTTTTTGGGATGGAGGAGTATGTCACAAGACTTCAACTGCGGCAAACTCTAGTCTCTTCCAAATATTCATTTGTTATGAATGTATTAATTTGTGCACTAGAAAAAGCTAACAAAAAATTCCATCGCACCATTCCCTGCTCACTATTAGCAGATTCGCTCATCACTACCGTTTCTATCAATGCTGAATTTAATCCACCGCATGTTGACTCGCCTCGCTAAAGTTGATGAACCGCTCAGCGCCGGAAACTCGTGAAACTCCACGGATAATTCAATTCCCGCAAAGGAAGACTTAGATCACCACCGGTTGAATCGTTTCCCAAACAGCGGTCTTGATGGACACGCATCACCGCTGGTTTGAATTAGAACCGAAAGTTTATTTGAAGATTGACACAACCGCTGAGTTGAATTAGAACCGCCGATTTGGGGAGGGAAGCAAATTAAAGGAACCGAGAAGCTCGTGGGGTTGAATGAAGAAGGAACAAGAAAACAAAAACGAGAAACAGAACGGAGATGAATTAAAACTTACTTGAGAGTCATTATATATTACTAGATAATATATTTACAAACGAAAAATAAAAGAAAGCGCGCCGCCATCGCTTCCTCCGCCACGCCGCCAGCTCGGCTGCCGCCGGGCCGTCAAGGCTCTTCGCCAGCTGTCAAAGGCCCCCGCCGCCGCGTTCTCGCCGGGCGTCGCCTCGAGTTCGGCCACCGCTCGCAGATCCCTGAAGTAGGATGTTGTCGGGCTATGGCCTCACCTTGAAGGCGAGAAGTTCGCTTTCCACCAACGCCAACCCATCGCTGGCGTGCCGGTTTCTTAGGCTGCCGGTGAGCTTCCCCGAGGGCGCTGTGGAGGCTTCATCGTGAAGACAAGTTCTCGTTGGTGTAAACGCCGTACCATCTCGCTGGCGAAGGAAGGTAGCCGCTCGGGGTTTATGGGAAAGAGAGAGGCAAATTAGCAATGGAGATGGTACCAAATCGAAGTTGTTATATAGTAGCAAGCCATGGAATGCATGCAGCCCCTTTGTCATTCCCAAGACGCCGGGCGCCATGAAAAACAGCCATCAGCCAAGACGCATCGCTCATCCAATGGCCGCCAGCGATCGCCCGCCCCCCACTAAAGGCCGACACGCTTACGCCGCTTGCGCTGCTTTTCCAATGGCCGCCTCGGCCGGGTACCTGCTTCCTAACACCCAACTCAAACCCGTACTGATCCCCAACAAGCCGCTTTTGACCATTTTTTCAAGAACGATGATCGAAGTTTAGCATTGTTATTTTGAAAACAAGGAATGCATGCTTCGCTAATCGCTTACCATTGCTACAAGATCAACTACACGCATCTTCGATGCCGACGGGTGAGGGAGCAGGAGGGGTGGAGTATGACCGAGGGAGACGAGACTTCGCTGGCCGGAGTAACGTAAAATGACACACTCAATAAAGTGAGCACGCCCACAAATCGGCGCCGCTATTTAAAGAATCAAACTTTGTACCGCCTAAATCCGATAGCCATCATGCTCTTTTTACCACAATCATCGTATCGGCTACGTTAGCTGTTCACGCGTGGCCTGTGCCGTCATGCATGCCGCCGCTTGGAGAACCGCGTAGCAGAGAGATTCACGCGGTTAGGAAACCGGGCAGCTGTCTCTCGAATCGATGAGAAAACATTGCGGCACCACCGCAAAGGCTCGAATAGGTTAAATCAATGTCGACTTAAAACGCGGCCGGGTGTAGTTTCACACCAAGCGGTGTGAGTGTAGATCGATCGCGGGTCTAGTTTCACACCCGGCCTGATGTGTAGATCAATCCGTGCGGTGCATCTTTTCTGCCATTGGTATTCACATCACGCGGGTGAAAACTTAGACCCGGCAAAGGATTTTGAAAGAAATTCACGCGGCCACACGCTTCTCAACTCGATGGCACCGACCATCGCACTAATGTCAGCGCCACGCGTCGCCCTCGCATAACGGCAAATGACTCAACCACGCCTATCTCTATTTAAACGGGTAAGGGGACGCTCGTGGTTTTGCACCCGCCCTCTCTCGCTTTTGCATTCTTGGTTCGGTCTAAAGAGGTTCCTAACCTCTCCTCAAAAATACGCAGGGCTTAGTTTTGAATTTTAGTGTCATGGGTTTTGATCTTGGAAATCTTTTTCTCTCCTTATTTTCCTTGTTCTTCGGCCCTCTTCTTTGCTAGCAAGACTTTCCCGCCTATTATACATATGGCCTTTCTTTGGGAGAAAAGTCTCCACATACGTGATATGCCTAGTCCAAGAAAAAATGGTTTACGTAGGTAAAAGCAGAAGAGTCTTACCGATGAATGAGAGTCTGGGGGCTTGCAAACGGGTGGGTGCCATGATTCAAGATCAACTCGACTCATATTAAGAGTCCTGAGTCCTTGTGCTTTGGGGGGCTAGTGTTCGTACCAATATCCTGCACATGGGCATATAGTATTCAATCATATGGTGCATCCATGGAAAAACAATGACCATTAACGGTAGTTACCGCGGATTTCATCCTCTGGCCCAATGGTCAAGTTTGGGTCATGAAGAAGCTCCCAAAGGAATCTATCCCTCCAACCCTCCTCAATGAGTGCACCTAGTTTCGCTTAACCTTCCGACCGAGGAGATGCTACAAGAGACTTAACCAGGTGGTTAAATTTTAATGTGTTTGTACACTTTGATTGTAGCAGTATTTTACCTATCTCGTGGAATTGGTCTTTGTTACCATATATTTAGTTCTATGTGTGGAAATATATGTAATTAAGGTCTTTTGTTATGGAAATATATGCAACCTAAATTTCATCTCGCTACTGATATGAATCTTTACTGCCCTCTACCTTTGAGTTCCCATTTTTACCCTTCATCGAATATAATAAAGATTCGCTGCAATAAAGACGGCAAGCCGCAATGAAATATGCCATATTGTGAGGAAAATTCAAATGGTGATATATCCAAATCTAATGTAAACGAAACAAAGTTATATATGTAACAAAAAAACAAAGAACGAGCTAAGTAGCACTTTTTATTCACATCCATATCCTTAAGAACGAGATAAACTCGTAGAGCTCGTCTTTGCGTAGACGCACCCACTCGTGCATATGCGTGACGTTTGCAACAATGCGTACGCATGCAAACTCGAGTGAAGTGACAACACCGTGAATTCACTGCCGGATACATACAAACAACGGTAGCGTGCGCATTCGTCTGCAGCACGCCCCATTCAAATAACCGGTAGTCAGTGTTATAAAAGAGCACTCACCAGCGCCATATCGTGAATCTCGTGCGTTGATGTACGCTGACCAAGACCGGACTATCAAATCGGGCAAAGACGTGCCCGAGCATCCACACATACCCAAGCATCGCGACCCGAACTGCAGCTCGGCGACGCGCAATTTAAATCCACTCAGCTCTTTCTAATACTCTCTCTCTCTCTCTTTCTAAGGAGATTTGTTCATGGCTCCGAGGATATTACATCGTAAGGATATTTTTCTTGTCTACGAAATTCCTATATATATATATGCATGTATAACAATACATAAATATATACTACTACTATATATTTATGAGCTTTGATGCTTTCCTTTTTATCAGCTTCTCACTCGTGGTATGAATGGTCCTCGCCTTTCTACTGCGCCACTACAAGAACCCGGAGTTTCCTGTGTGCGATGAGGCCATCTAAGCACGATTGCGGACACACAAGGCCATTCCCCTATCCAGGCATCGTATGTACTTTTCTCTAAACATTTTTATTTCTTATTTTACTATATAACAAATACACTTGGACGAATTAGTTTAACTTAAGCGCTCATTTTGTTGCATTTATATGTTTCCCACGGACTTTATCCCACATTACAATGGCTAGAAAGCGACGACTTAGCTCGTTCTCTATCTCTAGTTTTGCTGGAGACCATCGACATCCTAGAGCATCAGCCACCCCGTCATCAACTATATCGTGCAGAAATAAGTTTTTACATCCCTTCGAGGATTCTTCGGGGACACAACAGACCTACCTAATCCACGAGAGGGGAAAGCGAGGAAGGCAGCGTGCGCGGCAAATGCGATACCATGTCGCTTTCCTCAGTGCTTAGCCAGATTCTCTTCACTGTTTGCTACGTTTCTTGCCCTCGATTTCGCGCACTTCACGATGTATGCCTTGTACACGGTAATACCCCCATGGCAATATAAGCTTAATATGTTGGGAGTTACAACCATGATGATGTGGTAATAGAATTAAATTCATCATTTTGGCAATGCATATTAGATAGATTCATATCATCCTCATTCATTTTGATTCTCTCCCACTTGCAAGTGCATTCTCGCTCCACGCGATGCTTACTTATGCCGCATGTGGCTTGGCGCCATTCTCGACCAAGCTGATGACCGGCTCTCGGGTACGATTGGGACTTCTGTGTACACTCTATGGCGAGCAAACCATCGGAAGAGGCGACAATCACTGCATGAGGTTTTACTAACTTAGGCACTGAGTACGTTCGAGTAGAGTTATATCTATGGTGGAGCTTTTACGTCCTTGCGAGGGCGAGAGAGTGCACTCATAAAGGGCGGTGAGCCTTCATGCGACTCCTCAAGCGATGCTTAATCCGTGACATCACTACCTGATGTTTCTACAATCCTGCTATTACGTGTGCTGCATGGATCTGAGAGCTGGACCCACAATAGTCCCGACGGCGGTGATGATGATTAGTGTGTCACTATGTTAATTATTTGCCAGGGTTGTATGCGTTGCCCTAACAATTCGACATGCGCTATGCTGGCCCATGTGAGTGTCAGAGCTTTTCTGAGGCCTTTCACATGCAAATTGGGAAGCACCCCACGAGAGTTTGAGATCGGAGCTGGTTTTGCAGCTTTTCGTTTATTTGAATTTCACAGTACGGCGCCACCTTTGTAATTATAGTTTGAACTGAGCGTACCCACGAAAAGAGCCGGAATGCTGCTAGACTTTTCCACTTGAGTCTCACATGTGCCTCTAGGAGGCAAATCACCGGTGGAGGTCCAAGTATTCTCAGGTGTTTTCCATGGTTTTACCTTAGCTAGCCTTCTTGTCGCTGAGTTTAGCTTGTGAAGAAAATCATAGTAATTAAAATATTTGTCGAGAAAAACTCTAAGAACTTGTGTGGGGTCATATTTTTGGGTGCTTCCTAATGTTTGCATGTGAAAGGCTCAGAAAAGTTTCGACAGCCACCGCCACCGCAAGGAGGATATGACATCCTTCACGAGCACATGATCCTACCATCAGATAGTCGACTATCTGATGGTAGTTCTTGTGCTCGTGTAGGATGTCATCCTGCTTTGCGGTGGCGGTGGCTGTCGAAACTTTTCTGAGCCTTTCACATGCAAACATTAGGAAGCACCCAAAAATATGACCCCACACAAGTTCTTAGAGTTTTTCTCGACAAATATTTTAATTACTATGATTTTCTTCACAAGCTAAATCTGGCGACAAGAAGGCTAGCTAAGGTAAAACCATGGAAAACACCTGAGAATACTTGGACCTCCACCGGTGATTTGCCTCCTAGAGGCACATGTGAGACTCAAGTGGAAAAGTCTAGCAGCATTCCGGCTCTTTTCGTGGGTACGCTCAGTTCAAACTATAATTACAAAGGTGGCGCCGTACTGTGAAATTCAAATAAACTGGGAAAAAGCTGCAAAACCAGCTCCTGATCTCAAACTCTCGTGGGGTGCTTCCCAATTTGCATGTGAAAGGCCTCAGAAAAGCTCTGACACTCACATGGGCCAGCATAGGGCATGTCGATTGTTAGGGACGCATACAACCCTGGCAAATAATTAACATAGTAGACACACTAATCATCATCACCGCCGTCGGGACTATTGTGGGTCCAGCTCTGTGATCCATGCAGCACACGTAATAGCAGGATTGTAGAAACATCAGGTAGTGATGTCACGGATTAAGCATCGCTTGAGGAGTCGCATGAAGGCTCACCGCCCTTTATGAGTGCACTCTCGCGTCCTCGCAAGGACGTAAAAGTGCTCGACCATAGATATAACTCTACTCGAATCTGACTCAGTGCCTAAGTTAGTAAAACCTCATGCAGTGATTGTCGCCTCTTCCGATGGTTTTGCTGGCCATAGAGTGTACACAGAAGTCCCAATCGTACCCGAGCGTCGGTCATCAGCTTGGTCGAGAATGGCGCCAAGCCACATGCGGCATAAGTAAGCATCGCGTGGAGCGAGAATGCACTTGCAAGTGGGAGAGAATCAAAATGAATGAGGATGATATGAATCTATCTAATATGCATTGCCAAAATGATGAATTTAATTCTATTACCACATCATCATGGTTGTAACTCCCAACATATTAAGCTTATATTGCCATGGGGGTATTACCGTGACAAGGCATACATCGTGAAGTGCGCGAAATCGAGGCAAGCATACGTAGCAAACAGTGAAGAGAATCTGGCTAAGCACTGAGGAAAGCGACATGGTACGTCAGCCGCGCCACGTGCTGCGTCCTCGCTTTCCCCTCTCGTGGATTAGGTAGGTCGTTGTGTCCCCGAAGAATCCTCGAAGGGATGTAAAAACTTATTTCTGCACGATATAGTTGATGACGGGGTGGCTGATGCTCTAGGATGTCGATGGTCTCCAGCAAAACTAGAGATAGAGAACCAGCTAAGTCGTCGCTTTCTAGCCATTGTATTGTGGGATAAAGTCCGTGGGAAACATATAAATGCAACAAAATGACGCGTTAAGTTAAACTAATTCGTCCAAGTGTATTTGTTATATAGTAAAATAAGAAATAAAAATGTTTAGAGAAAAGTACATACGATGCCTGGATAGGGGAATGGCCTTGTGTGTCCGCAATCGTGCTTAGATGGCCTCATCGCACAGTGGGAAACTCCGGGTTCTTGTAGTGGCGCGTAGTAGGCGAGGACCATTCATACCACGAGTGAGAAGCTGATAAAAAGGAAAGGATCAAAGCTCATAAATATATATAGTAGTATATATTTTATGTATTGTTATACATGCATATATATATATAGGAATTTCGTAGACAAGAAAAATATCCTTACGATGTAATATCCTCGGAGCCATGAACAAATCTCCTTAGAAAGAGAGAGAGAGAGAGTATTAGAAAGAGCTGAGTGGATTTAAACTGCGTGGCCGAGCTGCAGTTCGGGTCGCGATGCTTGGGTATGTGTGGATGCTCGTGCGCGTCTTTGCCCGATTTGATAGTCAGCTGATCTTGCGTACATCACTGCACGAGATTCACGATATGGCGGTGGTGATGCTGTATAACACTGACTACCGGTTATTTGAATGGGGCTGCTGCAGCGAATGCGCTATCGCTACGGTTGTTTGTATGTATCCGGCAGTGAATTCACGGTGTTGTCACTTCACTCGAGTTTGCATGCGTACGCATTGTTGCATCGTCACGCATATGCACGAGTGGGTGCGTCTACGCAAAGCTCGGGCTCTTTGGTTATCTCGTTTTAAGGATATGGATGTGAATAAAAATCTACTTATCTCTGCTTCTTGTTTTGTTACATATATAACTTTATTTCATTCTACATTAGATTTGGATATATCTGTTGAATTTTCTCGCCACAAAATATATTTCATTGACGCGAACCGCCTTTATTGCAAACTGCCTTTATTATGTCTTCGGCGAAGGGTAAAAAATGGGAACTCAAAGGTATCGAAGAGACAATCAAGATCATATATCAAAATGAAATGCGAAATGTGATAAGAAATTTGATTGCATATATTTCCATAACAAAGACCTTACATTACATATATTTCCATAGCAAAGACCTTTACATAGAACTAAATATATGGTAACAAAAGACCAATTCGCCAGATAGGTCAATGCTACAATCAAAGTGTACAAACACATTAAAAATTTAACCACCTCAAGAAGTCTCTTGTAGCACTCCTCGGATCGGCGAGTGGCGAGGCCGCTAGGTGCACTCATTGAGGAGGAGGTTGGAGGATGAGATTCACTGGAGCTTCTTCAACCCCAAACTTGACCATTGGACCGAGGATGAAAAATCATAAAGAATTCAGGTCCAATGGTCATTGTTTTTCCATGGATGCACCATATGATTCGATACTATATGCCCATGTGCCCGGATATTACTCTAACACTAGCCCCCCAGCACAAGGACTCCGACTCTTTTAATATGAGTCCGTGAGTTCGATCTTGAATCATGGCACCCTACGTATCAGTAGTTCCCGAGACTCTCTCCTTCATCAAGTATAAGACTCTTTCTAGCACCTTTTCTGTAAAACCTTCTTTGACTAGGCATATCTCAGATGTGGGAGGGCTTTTCTCCCAAAGAAAGGCCATATATGTATGTGGAACTGGAAAAAGTACCTGCTAGCAAAAGAAGATCGAGGATCTAAGAACAAGGAAAAAAATAAGGAGAAAAAGATTTCCAAGATCCAAAACCCATGACACTAAAAATTCAAAAACTAAGCCCTCTCTCAGATTTTGAGGAGAGGGTTAGGGAACCACCGGATCTAACCAAGAATGCAAAGAACAGAGAGGAGAAACTGGGTGCAAAAACACACGCACTTGCCGCTTGCTTAAATAGGGCGAGGATGGCGTGGTTGAGTCGACCGCCGCTGTATCGCGAGGACGCGCCAGCGTGGGCGCCATTAGTGCGCTGGTCGCCCGACGAGTTGAGAACCGTGTGGCCGCGTGAATCTCTTTCAAAAATCACTCGCCGGCTCCGTTTTCACCCCGCGCTGATGTGAATACCAATCGGGCAGAAAAGATCCGCACCGGCAGCGGATTCATGCTCACATCAGCCGGGTGTGAAACTAGACCCGCGTGATCTACACCATCACCGCTGGGTGTGAAACTACACCCGGCTGACGCTTTTAGACCGCATACTGATTTAACCTGGCCGACGCCGCAGTCGTGCCACATGTTTTCTCATCGATTAGAGACACTGGGCCGGCTTTCCTAACCGGCGTGAATGCTACCGTAACGCGTGTTCTCCCCGCTGAGCGGCATGCATGCAAAGCGATGTGCCATCGCGGAACACGCTTAAGCGTATGCCGATACAAAGATTGTGGTAAAAAGACATAGGATGGCTATCCGCTGTGGGTACAAAAGTTTGATTCTTTAAATAGCGGCGAAAGTTGTGGACGCGCATGTAGGCTTTGTTGAGTGCTGCTCATTTTCAGGTGCTCGGCCCGAAGTCTCGCTCCCCTCGCCTCTCCTCCCTCCTCCCTGCCCCTCACCTCGGCCGCATCGAAGGTGACGCGGTGGTTGATCTTGTAGCAATGGTAAAGCAAGTAGAAAGCATGCATTCCTTTGTTTCAAAATAACAATGCTAAACCTCGACCATCGCTCTTGATGGTCAAAAATCGGCTTGTTGGGGATCAGAACGGGATTTCGGGATTGGGTGTTGGGAAACGCCGGGCTACCCGGGAAGCGCTATTGAAACGCGCATAAACGCTGTGAGTCGGCCGGCCTTCGTGAGACGCCATCGCGACGGCCATTGGATGAGCCGTGCGTCGCGGCGATCAAGCTTTCGCATGGCGCTGCGCCTTGGGAATGATCAAGGGATCGCATGCATTCCATGGCTTGCTACTATATAACAACGCCTTTCCGACGGGTGTACCATCTCCATTGCTAATTTGCCTCTCTCTTTCCATAAAACCCCGTGCGCCTACCTTCTTCTTTCACGACGAGATGGCCGGGCGCTATTTCACCAACGGAGCTTGTCTTCACCGGTGGGGCCTCCACGACGCCAGAAGCTCACCACTCGGGCCTAAGAAGTCGGCCCCGCCAACAAAGGTTGGCCGTTGGGTGAGAAGCGAACTTCCCACGCTTTCGTCGAGGCCATGGCCGCATCATCCTCGCTAGGGGATACCGCCGCGGGGCGAGAGTTCGGCAGCCGCCGCAGGAACGCGGCCGCCGGGCGTAGGACGCTGCCGCGGAGGACTGCGTGGGCGCCGTGGCGGCGCATTTTACTTTGTACTAGCGTCGGGCGGCGAGGAGGCGTATGGCGTCACCGCTTTTATTTTTCGCTGTAAATATATTATCTAGTAATATATAATGACTCTCAAGTCGCTTTTTAATTCATCTCCGCTTCTGTTTCTATCGCTTGTTTTTCATCGCTCTTCTTCATTCAACCCCACGAGCTACTCGGTTCCTTTAATTTGCTTCCCTCCCCAAATCGCGATCGGGTTCTAATTCAACCCGTTGTGTCAATCTTCAAATCGCGCTGGGTTCTAATTCCAAACGCTGAAAGTGATCCGTGTCCATCAAGACTCACCGGCTGGGGAAACGATTCAACCCTCGTGGTGATCTAAGTCTTCACCGCTGAATTGGCTTATCCGTGGAGTTTCGAAGTTTCCAGCGCGACCCGCTCATCACGGCAGGCTGAGATCAACACGCCGTGGATTAAAGTTCCGCAAAGTGATGCCGGGCGTAGTGATGAACGAATCGTAGTAGTGAACAGGAATGAAAAGTGTAGATTTTTGTTAGCTTTTTCTAGTGCACAAATTAATACATTCATAATAAAATGAATATTTGGAAGAGACTAGAGTTTAGCACGCTTGAAGTCTTTTACATACTCCCTCCATCCAAAAAACAAGGTCGCTTTTAGGTTTTGTTGGACTTTTTGTTGTTTTATCATCCATCTTATTCAAATTATTTGATAAATATTATTTATTTTGTTATGATTTATTTTATCACTAAAGATACTTTTAATAATGATTTATTTATTTTATAATTTGCATAAATTTTTGAATAAAAGACTTAACGGTCAAAAACGATGTCCTAAAAAAAAAAAAAAAACAAAACCATTTTGGACTCCGAGGAGTACCACAACAGAAAAAAACTATATTTCTTAGATGTTGATGAAGAAAGTGACTATGATGGTGATATTTCTTTCTTCGAACAAATTATTATATGGACATAGCGAAGGTTTCTTAGATGGGGAAGAAATGATCCGGTGATCTACAATCTGCTCTATTGGGAAAATAAGAAACCACGGAAAAGGGAGTTGGCTTAAAAAAGTAATGTAAACATAGAACACCATTTTTTTTTGAATTGTAAGGGTTATAGGTGATACAAATACTCCCTCTCCATAGTTGAAAAGAAAGATGTTTTGGAAAAGGTTTGGGTCAAAATATCATGTAACATAAAATATGAATAACTTTTTTAAGTCGCTGAGTTTAGAAATGTAAAAATCATATCAATAGATTTGTCTTGAAAAAAAAATACTTTCATAAAAAAAGTATACATATATAATTTTAATAAAATATTTTTATAGAAAAGAGAAGTCAGCTGGGCGCTTTGAGACCGTCACTGGGCCCCAAACGCCTTCTTTCTTCTAACTATGGAGGGGAGTATATTTTAAATTTAATTCCTCAGACTTGGATACATTGAAAGAGGATTAGACTTCATTGCTTTTTTAGAGACTAAGGAGGAATGATCGGAGTCCTTTTTCATAAAAAATATTTTGTTTTTGACAAACTTCATAAAAAATATCTCTTCAAGAGGTCTTCCTGGTGGATTTTCATTTATGTTTCGACCTGCAAAAAAAATTACATATGAGAGAGAGAGAGAGAGGGAGAGGAAATGTATTTTGTTATATTTAAAAGAATAAAAAAAAGAGGCTGGAGTTCAGTGTTTTTGGTTAGTGTCTACATGGTCAGACCTTGCTGTGAAAACCCCTTTATCTTTTATTTCCCTTTATATACAACATAAAAAAGAATGAAAGTAAGACCACTTTGGTGTCAAAAAATTTTCACCTCACTTTTCCCCTCCGCGATAAACCGCCATCCAACCCTCAAGATGGAAAAATTGGATAGTAAAACTCCTAAAAATCACGCACGAGAAATTTAGAAAGTCAAGGACGTCCTCCCCCACACAATGATCACCCTACCAGCGCAGCAAATCTGGCCTCCGTAAAAAATCCCTCCCTCTTTTAGAAGGAAACCACAGGTGCAAAAATAGGGAAACAATCCCATCATCGTCACGAGATCGACATGCGAAGCGCCCACCGTCCCCACCGATCGCTCCCCAGTAGGAAACTCAGGACGTCAATCATGGCCCCATGCGCCTCCTTCCTCTTGATCTCTCAACCTCGCCACCCTCGCCACCAGCACGCACCGCCTTTCGCCTCGCCCTGCAGTCCGTGGATCATCGAGCTCACTCGAATCCCTTTTTGATCCCGGCTGCTGCCGCGGCGCCGTCGTGGAGAGCGACTCGACACCCCCACTCCCTGCCTCCCCACGGCGGTCGTCCTTGGCTCCAGCACGGAGGGCGCCTGGTACCTCCGATTCCTCGATCTGGCGCACCAGCGATGTCTTCGCTGGGATGAGACAGCCACACACACACAGCCACACAAAAGCGATTATGTTCTCCCAAGCTCTTGGCATCTCGGTTTCTTTTCTCGTTTTATAATTTGCGTTGTTCGATGGTTTCCTTCAGAGCTGAACCAGCAACCGCGATAAACTCAATTGGCTAACTTGGTAGCACCGGTACGGCGATACCGACTGACTACATAGCAGCGCCCTGCCATGTCCGGAGCATGGTAGTGGCAGGGGCGCCTGGCCGGCCAGAGCGTCACGTCGGGCGGAGCCGGCCATGGAGTTTCAATATACTTATGTGGTTCTTAACGTCTCTGTCTGACATCGTATTCACATGCTTTTGCTGTAGCCTGTGAGTTTGCAACTTTGATCTCCGTGGCCTGAACTCGAACTTCTTTACTGAAGTCTTGTGTCACTTATCTAAGCTGGACTGCAAGAACTAAGCTTAATTGCAAGAACAGTAATGTTGATTTTGATGCAATTTTATGAACTTTACGTTTTTAATTAAAATGTCAGCTTTAACGTCACTATTTTATTTAACAATATTGTTATTTTATTGTGCGATCTATTTTTAAGAAAATTTAATTATCCGTAAAGAAGAACGCATTTTGGGCCACCAGTACATCAACAAAATCTATGCTTTGTGACACTGCACCCGAACAAATCACTATCACACTATCACTACCGGATACCCTGGAGTCAGCAAATTTACTGTAATTTAACTTCCTGGTCAACACCAAGACCGGTTGTTCTTTGGGGACTTTAACATAACATTTGTTTTTTTCTTCTTTTCAAAAAAAACATAACATTTTGGACACGGGGGGACCTTATAACATTGTCCTAGTCTGAGAAAGGAAGTCTTATAATTTTATTTTGCGGCGTATTTGTTTCTATATATGTAATTCTATTTTAAGGTCTTTTGTTATTTATATTTATGTACTAACCTACAAACGGTTTACATATAGACGTCACATTTCTTGTTGTCCATGAGTTTAACCTTTTTGAACTATTCAATATTTTTTACAGTTTCAGGATTTTTATGTGTCTACCAAAATAAGTTGAAAAATTAAATCGGATATTCCCCAATAAGGTTCAGAAAAATACAAAGAAACAAATGTTTGGCCTGATACACTCATTAAAAACTCAACGAAATTTTAAAATTGAACTGCAAACAAATATATATATAAGTCAATAATTTAGATCTATATTAACACTATTCAATTCTAATATTGAAAGTGACCCAAAAATCAAATAACTGCAAACGACCATATTTACCACTAACTAATTTCTAGCAATGTAGTAATCGCCAGCTCGACCTACTTTCAAAGATTTTAGAGGCGGATCAGAAGCATGAAGGCGCGCTGTCTAGGCGGCCTCCCGTGATGCCCACGTGTGAAGTCTTATTTCCATAGCCGCGGATGAAATTTGGGATGGTGCATGATGATCCTTTACACTGTGATCATGTCAATTGAACGGAGCTGCTGCCGGCCAGTACCCTCTGTTGGGATGCGCCGCAGCATGATGCATGATATGGATAGCCAAACACGCTACGGCCAACAAAGGCCAGAGTGACCGTGCGCGCAGTCATTAAAAAGAAGTGTAACAAACCGTGCGTAGATGCTCAGGGTGGCCAGCAGCTAGACGACGGGTCCATGTCCAGGGCAGAAACGAGTCTGACTGGCCATGCATGCATGCATAAGCATGTCTCCAGCAAACACTACAGCAATCCACTTAGCTCATGGCCATATTTACATTTCACCGTTCTAAATTATTATGAAAGTTTATCCAACCATAAAATATGCAAGTAACAAAATAACAAAAATAAATATAAAATTTTAAAACTTTTTGAACCGCAGAAGTATGAGGGCCCGCGCTTCGCCTAGGGCGGCCTCCCATACGCCCATTTAGACCTTATTTTATATAGCCGTTGGATTAAATTTGATGAATCAATCTGGTCATCTTTCACCGCATCAGCTGTAAAGCCCCTGAAGCCTTTTCGGATGGACCCCCATCATCCCGGCCGCACGCACGCACAGCCCAGCCCTGCTCGGCCTACTCGAGCAGTGGCCTAGAGAAGAGGCACATCAACATTGAAGAGTAAACGACGGTGCAGGACGCGACGAGGGTCACGGCCCCGTGGTGCAGCAGCGTCTGGCGCGCCCGCGCCTGCCTTGGCGTTTTGGCTTAGCATAGCAAACCTACACACGTTTTGTTCATGATCCACAAAGCATGCGACGCAGCTTCATTAAGATGAAATGACCACTAAGGCAGCCTGGCGCTAGCAGGAAGGCACGAAGTCGCACTCAATAGCAATTCATCGTGCCACAGTGGTCAAGCAGTAGGATGGGTGTGCAGCAGCAGCAGCATGCATTAACGCCGCTGCGCATTGCGGCAGAAGGCGCTCTACACCACGCCAGCACGCACGCAAATTCCCAGCTAGCGCGGCCCATCAATAACCACTTGTCACGATCAATCATTGATGGTCCCTTTATGCTACCGTACCTCGCCAACTTTAACTAAACGGCGTAGTGGCCAGATGTGAATATTTATATCTTCAAAATATTAAAAACTGTGCCTAAACATTTTCCGATGATACAAAAAATACTTAAAGGCGTAATTTTGGTATAGCTCACTATATAATTACCGTATAGTTTAAAAAACGCTTTTGCATCTTTTCTCTGTAATTTTTATGAGTACATGCAACCTATCTGAGTAATGATAACTGCATGCTTAGTTCTTGGCCCTACTTGATCGCCAACATCAAATGTGCCAACACCTACACCTGTTGCAGCATGATGTGATGCTTATCTTTTGAGTATAGTAATTAAAGCTCTTTGTCTTATCCTTATGTTACCATTACTACCCGAGGAGCACATGATGTGGTTCGTGGTTGCATGTGTTGATGGTCTATATCCTCGCTTATTTATAGAAGAAGCCTCCTAGGCCATCGTCCATCACCACTTAGGCTAGCCCATCACGGATGCATATACACCAGCCGCTTAGACTACTGAGAGGCTGGCAATTAGGTCCTTTCCTGGCGTGTGGTAAATAACACATCATGGTGACGAATGATTATTTGTATGACATGTCTGGAGCACTGTGAAGAACAACTTGTTTTCTACATATTTCAAACTATATTTTTATCTTCTACCTCTACATGTACTTTGTAGAGAGTACATATGCATAGAGTGATTTTCTTTTTAGCCTATATGTATAGAAGCCATGAGATAATGGTGATAAAATATTTATAGAATAAGTTATTGCTTAGCAGTTGATTTGGATGGGTATATCAACTGGCTTTCCAAGCGTTGGATCTGTCTCGTCTGCGGCCCTGATAAGCGCGTATCCAGCTATCCCATATCGCTTCAAAGGCGGCTCCTGCGCGGACGCTTAGATGTGTAGAGACCGCCCGTCCACTCTGACTATGACGCCGTCACCCGCCCGCCTTTGGGATGCTTCACGCCCGGCGCCAGCCCTTGAGTCGGCCCCCTAGGGTTGGCACCCTCGCGGGTCGAGTCCCCAAGCCCGCTCCCTCCACGGTTCGCGCGCCCAAGCGGTGCTCACTTGCTCACCGCTGATCGCCCCTACCCGCAGCAGCCCACCGCCTCGGGATGCTCATACCGCCCAGCCTCCCTGCATGCGTCCGTCACCATCGGACGGCCTCCCAAGCGGTCGCCACCGGGGGCTGACCCCGTACGCCACGAGGGCGAGCGCTGGTCACCGCGGCCCCTCACCTCACGCCATCCCTCGGCCGTGCCGATGCTGGTTTCTTTTCTCCTCCCCGTTCGAGATACGCATGTTTTCCATTTTGATAATTCCCATACATGGATAATTTGATATTTATTTTATTGGCGTTTGGAATCCATATTGTAGACTTAATTCTGATTTTGTAGGTATATCACGTGCAATTCAGCTCGTGATAAAAACCTGGGTATATCACTCCATCTAATAATTTAGACTGAAAATTAATTGTAAACATCTGTTGTACTATAGTGTAAAAGAATGATTATTATATGATATGATATATGTGCATACGCTGAGAAGATGGATTAGAGTCAACCGGTTGACAATTTTTCACACATAACTTATGTGATTATTTATCGCATGATTTATGCTATTATTATTATATACAGGTATAGACATGGTCAATGGAGAGTGTGCCTTCTTCTAGCGGGTCTGGAAAAGAGACGGCGTGGAGCGGCTGTAGGAAAGAGGCGGCGTGGCAAGGGAACGGTTGCAGCACCAAGTGTGATGTCATTATTACGGCGTGGCAAGGAACAGGTGCCCTTTAACTAGCCGCGTGTTATTTTTCGTGTGATGTCAGCCATGTTAACAAAATGAAGCATAAAAGTGTCTGTTGTTGGCCGCAGTAATAACAGAGAAAAACCCAACCTGACTGATCGCACACAAGTGTAGATAAAAGGAGCATCACATATACAGATAGAGTTTATCTGGCTGTATTGTGTCTCCTCTCATATTATACAAATGTTGTCTTTAAGTCTTATGGATGCAATGGATATGTTTACAGCCCTACCTGTAGCACGTATTTTCTAAAATTTGAGTCCAGCTTATGGCGCGATCCCAGCGGTGAAGCCTTTTTAGGGACGGCGGAGACTCGTTTGTATTTTTGCATGGGATATATCCCTATCGTTACATTGCCAGATTGATTTGACCCATGAAGCTGCCGCCCTAAATTGTGACAGGACATGATTCAGAGTCTATGAAAATAAATGTCGGCGCTGTGTATAAAAAAATAAATGCTCTTCCATCATATGATGGGCTATGACTGGATTTGACCCCACGAGCAGTTACCCTGCCAAATTCTTGAAAGCATCCTGCTGGAATAAATACTTTAACGAACGTCATATCTAGCCAGCGGTATTTACGCGGGCGGCACCACGAACAAAAAACGTGCGCCTGCCGGAACTGGCCACAGCCATGGCAGAGCCATTCAAGGTGAAACGACGGCGCTGGCAGAGGGGAGCAGATCGGGCGCGATGGACGTGTCACCGGTGAGCAGCGAGCAGAGGGTCGGCGGCAACTGCAGCGGGACTGAGCCCGCACGCACGGCCGGGCGCAGCTGGAAGCGACGCAGCAGGCAGTAGGCTACGCGACGGTAGCAACAGCGAGCAGCCGAGAGCAGTTCCAGCGGCGTCGAGGCATGCAACAAAGCTCCAGCAGCAAGGCGACGGGCGCGTACGCCACGCACGCGTGGAAGCGCGCTTGCGCCAGCGACTCGCAAGAAAACAGCAGGAACCGGTATAGACGCGGCAATGCCCGGAAGTGACGAGGCAAGGCGTGCCAGAGGCTCCCGATGAAAGTGTTGTGTACGCGTGTGTCCCAATCTCTCTTTATCTTTTACCAAAATATCTAAATAATAATAAACAATTATGTTATTTATCTCTTTAGCACTAATCTACATGCACATATATGCATATATATGCTTCAAGTGCAAAAGGTACTGAAGGAAACACCTATATACACTATAGCAATATAATTATCAAAACAAACACACGAGTGTATATATACCGCCTCTATAAAATTATGTCTATAGGATTTACTTATTATTATTATTTCATAAGCGCTGAAAGATTTGAAAAACTGAAAATTCAATTTGTTAATTTCTCTAAGCCTTAATCACAGGTGCTAAACTATGATCGTAGACACCGAGGGTATTTACAATCAACCTTCAAGAATTTGAGGTCCAGAACCAGGCGAGAACGAGAGGGAGAAAGCGATTAACATACACCGATATGAAAGTACACTCTCCGGGAGAGGATTTAGCATGAGTTCAAAAACTAAACAGCTCGAGATACTAGAACAACCACGGCTAAGAATGAGGGAGAATAACTAAGCACCTAATCAAGCGGCCTAGATAGCGAGGGCAATGAAGGAACAACAGAGATAATGATTATCGAGAACATGGCGTAAGACCAGCGGATCGAAAGCGAGAGTGCGAAAACTTCGATCATCGCGAATGCTAAGATGAAAAGCATCAGAGAAAAATACTTCAGCTGAACGCCATATCACGATTAGCTACGCTTTCAAAAGCGCTTCTCCCTTCCAAGCTTCTCCACCATGAGCAACCTGGCGAGAGAAAAGCGACTAATGAGCTCTCTACTCCGATCTGGAGATGGAAGGAAAGAACGCATAGTGGATCTTATAGGCTGGGTAGCTCGAGGTAAGAGTACATCACGTCGGGAAGTGGGGCGGTAGGAGGAGCATCAGCCGCTGAGTATGGAGACGAGGGTTGAGCCACTAGCGCGCGCTTCCATTGATGTAGAACCAAGGTAGAGAGGGTAGAGGATGAGAGAATGAGTTCGCACGAGCAGGAGGCGTCGCGAGAAGGCTGCGCCAAAAAGACGCGAAGAGGGTGTCAGATGCGAGGGGGCGAAAGGCGAGTGTCGAGCCGTACGAGTGCGAGAGAAAAGAGGACGCCTCTTGGCGGCGAAGTCGCGGCACAACACTTTATAGCCAGCATGCGGCGAGGCGCAGTGTAGGAGCCCCCGACGCTTATTGATGTCCGTTCTGCTTTGGCGATAACGAGCGGCGCATACACAACAATAAATCCAAACCAAAGTGCTTCAATCACCCGAAAAGAGCACTACTCCAGCGACTCATTGTGGATTTCCCGTTTGAACACTAGAATATTTTTACCAAGTGAATATTTTTATTGCGCGATGTGGTATTGTGGTGTAACTTGGGTAAAGACAAACTGATCAACAACCTCGATACACGGTAGCAGCAGCGGCGTCATCCTGGCGAGTATTTGTTCCACGAGGGCCATGATTCGTGTTCAGCGGCACCATAAGCTACACCCAAGCGACCGTTACCAATTTACACATAGTAAAAGCAGTGGGGTAGGGAGACCCACGGAAGTAGAAGAGGATTGCAAGGGAAGATCGAGGCAACAAGGATGCCTTTTACAGCAAGGAACAAGGCATTCAAATCCGGTAATGGATTTAATTTAAAATGATTCAAATGTTCTATCGGGACATCCGCAACAAGTCAACACAGCTATCCTCTACCATGCAAACCGCGATGGATTATGCAAAAAACTTCCAAACCTAAAACTACGTAAACCAACACTCAAACACGCTCACGCTTCTCCTCATGTTAACTGCCCTCCATGGCAAAGCAATCTATTACATGAACGGGATACAAAAGGACAAGTTACAACAACAAGACAACGAGGAAAACACTACTAGCTAAAGATACACACTCCCACGGGACAACTAATCGCAGCGGAACCACCAACTTCCTTCTCTGGGGCTCCAAGGTGGGTTACGCTGTGCACTCCCACCGGTGGTAGGTGAGAGCAACAAAAGGGCTCTTCTTCCTGATATCTCGGATGATAGCAGTCTTTGGTGGCACCGTGAACGTCAACCCTTCGTCTTCCGGTTGAGTGAATAGGGACTCCCTCCAAGATCGGGCGCTCCAACCCTTCCTGACAATTGCTCCTCACGCTTTCGTCCAGCGCAAAGATAGGGCGTTATTTAACTCCTGGGCGTCGCGGTCTTTAGCCTTACGAAGTCTCCGTCTGCGCGGTACACGACTTTACTGCATCTGCGCGTATGTGGCTATAGCCGGCATAGCTGCACCTCGAGCATCCTAGAAGATCTACGGCCTCTTGAGCTCGATGGATACACTTACGCGCAGCTCTAGGGGCCCGCGGTCATCATCGCTCATCCAGCTGGCGAGATATGCGATCCAAGTGCACCTGGCCGGATCTTCATGTGCACCCCGAGAGTTTGCAAGGCCACCATGCGAGCTTCCCATACCCAGCGATTCTTGTCGAGGAGGAAAAAGAACGCGCATGGGGGTATGGGCAATAGGCTCTTCATCAGATTCGGCGAGAGGTGCCTCAGGGCCTTGCGAGCCACAGCTTGATAGGTATGCGATGAGCGAAATCCGGTTGCGATCACACTCCGAGCCCGGTGGCATCGGGGAACTCACTCACTCTTCCCAATGTGACGGTGACCTCTCACAGCTCGGTGCCAAAGGCACGCCACATACTCACGACCTTGATACAAAGCGGCTCTTTCACTCCAAGCTCTTGCGAGGGTGGCGTACAAAACCTTTGGAAAACCCTGCAGTGTTCGAGCGGTAGCTACTAACCAAGTCTTACGCCATCTTTGGTAGGTGGTAGTTGCAAAGCGAAAGCGAGATGGAAAGCTTGGACAAAAGCAAAGGCTAGGCAAGCGAGAGATGCCCGAGTGATATTGGCAAGGAAGATGTGCCCCCTATTTGAGCAAAAAGAAGGCGGTAGGCATGGTAGAGTTCACTAGAGAGTCTTGATATGAGAACCAGCGATAGAATGCATCGGGATCCCTTGTATTGCTCCGGAGCATAAGTGGCATCCCAGGTCATAAAGGATAAAGGCTGATATGAATGCAAAAGGCGGTGGCAAAAGCAGCGAAAAGAGTGTATGAAAGGCGTGAGACCCGATAAAAGCGTGAATCCGGCGAGCACGGCGCTCAAAGCCACGGTGCGAGCCTTATTCACTGACGAGGGGATGCGTCGCAAGAACACGGCGAATCTACTCAGCAATACTCCGACATGACGGCGCCGAGCCGCGAATAGCGCATCTACTCGAGGATCGCATGCCATGCAAGAGATTGGAGTTCACGGAAAGAGAGTACGATTTAACCTATTGCTAATTACTAATATAGTAATAGGGCTACTTATATACTTCGTATGCAAAAGCGCCCTAGCTTTTTCGTAGAAAAATATTGTCAAATTTTAATTTTAAAAGGTTTTGAAGCTTTGTTTTTCTCTCATTTATGCTCATTATCCCTCCAAAACATATGTGATTGATTTGGCTATGAGGCTTACCCTTCGTTATCGTCCTTCTTACAAAATAAATACTCTTTCCATCATATGATACAGATTGATATGTCACACGGCTTAAAGGGACTATTGAAACTTTTACTCTTTCTACCTTTCACGTTTTTAAACATATTTCTCTCTCGAATACTTTCTCGCCAAAAGTGAGTGCATCAACCATGTGTCTAGCCTTATGATTGATTTTTATTTTTCATAAAGAATTATTTATTTCCTATATTCAATGCATCTACAAAATAGCATAAATAAATCCATTTAACTATTTTAAAATGCATAAAAAATTTAGGGTGTCACAATTCTACCCCCTTAAGAGAATCTGGGTCGAGATTAGATAAAACTTACTCGAACAACTCGGATATGTCTCCCTCAATTCATCCTCTCTCTTTTCCCGCACGTGGCATCATCCTCGAGAATACCGATTCCGCTTGACGCCTTTGCACATCTTTATAACCCGACTTGCCCATGACTCCTATACATCTCTACTCTATGATCTTTCTCTTGGATACTCTTCATAGGTGAGATCATCCTTAAGCTATCGAGTTCCTCAATGGTATTTTGCTCTTACTGGTACCCGCAGAGACACCTTTTAAGCTGAGAAGCTTATGGAACGCACATTGTGGACACCTGCCAATCTAGCGGGTAACTCTAGGTACAGTAAAGCAACCTCTCCGCGTCTCTCGAGATTCTAAAGAGTGCGATGTACCTTGGTGCTAATTTTCACCTTGACATTGAACCTCTAACGCAACTTCTACTCATCGCCGATTGACACCTTCAAATACACACTTGTCCACCCGCGTTGACTTCCGGAGCTTTCCTCCGGGTATCGGCATAACTTTTTAAATGCGTGTTTGTGCTACCCTCAAGTTTTCACGATCTTCCTCATAATACGCATTCTTTATGACATCGGTCCAAACACTTGGGTCTCTCTGTTTGATTCAGAACAGAGGTGTTCCTACACTTACGTCCACGCCTAAAGCCTCAAAAGGTGCCATCTTGAAGTTTCTGCTGATAAGCTGTTATTGTAGGAGAACTCTGCATAAAGGCAAACTCTTATCCCAACTATCACCCATGCTGCAATGCCTGACTCTCAACATATCCTCCTGGTATCTGGTTTTATTCTCTCAGTCTGCCCATCAGTTTGAGGATGAAAAGCAGTACTGAAGTTTCAATTTGGTTCCCAAAGAGCGTGTACCTTCACCACCCAGAACTGTAGAAGTGAATCGAAAAGTACGGACGGACACAATCTTCTTGAACTCCATGCAAACACACTATCTTTCCATATATACTCTCGCTAACCTTGCCTGGGTGGTCCGTCTTTTACTGGTAGAAAGTAGGCTACCTTAGTAAGACGATCCACAATTACCCATATCGAATCAAAGCCTCTCTGGGTGCGGTAGGTAAACCCACAATGAAATCCATACCGACTTCTTCCCATTTCCACTCAAGTATCTTCATCCGGTTGTAGCGAGACTACGGGGCCTCTTATGCTCAGCCTTAACTCTCGGCGAGGTGTCACCTGAGCCACATATTCGGCCACATCTCTTTTTAGTCCATACCACCAATATCTCTCTTTCAAGTCTAGGTACATCTTAGTACTTCGGGTGTATGGAGTGTTTGACTCATGTGCCTCCCGTAGGATTGTATCCCGTATTGACTTGATTTGAGGGTACACAAATCAAGCTTACCAAACCATAGAGTGCCACTCTCGTCCTCTCTAAACCCTAGTGCCTTGCCAAAAGGGTACATGAAGCTACTATCTCTCGAATCTTCTCATCCTCTAGCTGCCCTTTGCGAATTTCTTGTTCCAAGGTGGGTGTTATCTCTAATTCCACCACCTTTGTGACCATACCAAGGTTTAATGCCTCAAATTCTGCACACAACTCCTTGGGCATGGTTATTGCTTTGGACCTCATTAACATAGACCTTCCTACTAAGGGCATCGGCCACCACGTTAGCCTTCGGGGATGGTAGTGCACTTCCAAATCATAGTCCTTGATGAGCTCTAACCATCTTCTTTGTCTCGAGTTCAGGTCGGTGGGTGAAAATGTACTTCAAACTTTTATGATCGTATAGATATCACACTTATGACCAACAAGATAGTGTCACCATATCTTCCAGAGCATGCACCACTGCTGCCAACTCCAAGTCATGAGTGGGATAATTCAGCTCATGCTTCCTCGGGTTTGAAGCATATGCCACAACTCTCCCCTCTTGCATAAGCACACAACCAAGACCTTGTCGAGATGCATCACAATATATGGAGAAGCTCTTACTCCAAATCGGGCAAGGTCAACACGGGGAGCAAGTAGTCAACCTCTTCTTTAGTTCTTCAAAGCTAGATTGGCACTTCTTAGACCACACAAACTTGGCACTCTTCTCAAGCAAAGTGCGTCATTGGTTTAGCCAACTTGGAGAACCCTTCAATAAATCTTACGTAATATCCGGCCAATCAAAAGCTGCGAATCTCACTAAAATTGGTTGGTGGTTGCCAATTCAACACATCAAAGACTTTACTAGGATCAACTGCTATCCCACCATTTGAGACCACATGGCCTAAGAATGCCACTTCCTTCAACCAAAACTCACACTTGCTCCTCTTAGCATACGGTGGTGTTCTCTACGAACTACGCGAAGATAACCTCAAATGTTCTTCATGTTCTTCACGCATTCTTGGGAGAATACCAGTATGTCATCAATGAACACCACCACAAACTTGTCAGATAAGGCATGAATACATTGTTCATCAAGTACATGAAGTAGAGCGGGTGCATTAGTCAATCAAATGACATATTGTATATACTCATACAAGCCATACCTCGTAGTAAAAGCGGTCTTGGGTATATCGGATGCACGAATCTTCAAGCGATGGTACCCGAGCGAAGATCAATCTTTGAGAACACACAAGCACCTCTCGGTGGTCAAACGGATCATCAATGCGAGGGTGGCGGGTACTTGTTCTTAATGGTTACCTCATTCAAAGACCTATAATCCACACACATACGCTGTGTACCATCCTTCTTATCCACAAAGATAACTGGTGCACCCCAAGGAGATGGGGGAGCGAATAAAACCTTTTTCTGCAACTCCTTCAATTGTTTCTTAAGTTACGCTAACTCATCTACCCCCATTCTATATGGACGTTTAGCTATGGAGTGCGCGGCGGGCAATAAGTCAATAATAAACTCAATATCACGGTCGGGTGGCATACCGGCAATTCATCGGGAACACATCGGGAACTCATCAACAACATTATTACGAGGTTCATCAACATCAATCACTTGATTCACAATAGCTTTTGGTGGTGGTTGCCTTTGTGATTGGAACACGATTACGTCCCCCTTTGGTGTGGTCACCATGACTACCCTCTCTTCACACTCAATATGTGCCTTGTGCCTTTGCATCCAGATCCATGCCCAAGTATCAAATCAATACTGGCAGTCTTCAAATGAATGGGTGAAACCACAAAGTCTACCCCCTTAAAGAGAGACTAATAGAGGGGCATGTTGTTGAGTTTGCATGCAACCCCCCGGTGAGTTTACTATCATGTTTTGTTTCATATATAGAATGGGTATGCTGTGCTCTCTAACAAAAGATTCTGATATAAAGGAATGCGAAGCACCAGAATCAAAGAGTACACTAGCAGAGATGGAGTTGATGCTGAGAAACTCGAGCATAACCTTGAGGTGTCTCCCACAACGGTGTCGGCATTCACATTGTTCACAGTCCCAGGCTTGCCTGCTGGCCTCGGGTGGTTATTCTGCTGGTTGGGCTTGTGCTGCGGATTCAACTTGTCTGGGCAATTGAAAGAATAGTGGCCATCCTTGCCACAATTATAGCACTTGACTGGTGCTCCATTCCTCATAACAACTTGGTTAGAGTTGTTAGGACGCTGTTGCATGCCTCGCTGATGATCCTGCAGGCGCTGCTGGAATGGTGGGCGCTGATTGTTCTGACCCTTGTTCCACTGAGAAGAAGAGCCTTGGTTCTTCTGTTGAAAGCCTTGCTGATTGGGACGGAAACGTGAGTTGCCGCCCGAGTTCTTCTCATTGTACTTCCTCTTCTTCGTGTCGATGTCCTTGCGCTTGCCATCAATGACAATTGCACGATTCACCATAGCCTGGAAGTTAGGATAGGTGTTGGACATCATCTGGAGTTGGAGATCATCATAGAGTCCCTTCAGAAACAAGCGCTGCTTGTCAGCATCTGTAGCCATGTCCCTTGGAGCATAGCGTGACAGCTGTGAGAACTTGTCATGGTATTCCCCCACGGACATATGCCTCTGCTTCAGATTCAGAAATTCCTCCCTCTTCTGTTCCATCAGACCCTCTGGTATATGGTACGACCTGAACTCCCCTCTGAACTCCTGATAGGTGATGGGTGGAGCATTATTGGGGCACCCAAACCTGTAGGAGTCCCACCAGTCCTGCGCTGCTCCCTCTAGCCTGTCAGAGGCGAACAACACCCTTTCCTCATCATTGCACTATGCAATGTCCAAATTCTTCTCTATCGTGCGCAGCCAATCATCCGCTTCCAGTGGGTCAGCGGCATGTGAGAAGGTAGGCGGACGTCCCTTCATGAAGTCCGCACGCCTGTCCCTAGGTGGGACACTGTGCTGACCTCCTTGGTTGTTCTGGTTCTGTTGGTTCTGCTGGTTTTGTTGCATTAGTTGCACAACCTGTTGAATCAATTGCCCCTGCATGCCCATCAGTTGTTCGGTGCGTCATCACAGGGGGCGGTGGTGGTGGGGGTGGTGTGCCTCTGCCCCTACCACGTCCACGGCCACGACCTCCTCCACGAGCAGCCATCTGTCATCCAACATCACATACACAAGTCTTAGAGTTACCCAACAAAAGATTGAATGACAATTCTGAAATTTTCTGAACATTGTGCAACAACAGCAGTACAGTAAACGGGCAATAACTGGAGCTCGAGAAACTCAAATGACATGTTCTATACACCGTTGGAAAGATAATGAAATTATCTACAATGTTTATGTGGAGCAAAATTCCAGATTCTGACATTAAATTTACCGAAAACAGAGAACAACAGATCCCGTTCAGAACATCCAGACTGCGCTGTAACATCAATTTCAAACTGCTATATCTCCCAGACCAGAACAGATAAAATTCTCATATAAGACTCATTGGAAAGATAAATAAGTCTAGTTTCGCCCAGAAAAATTTCAGGTCAAAAGCACGTACGGATTAAGAGATAATTGATAAAGAACACAGACTGCTCCAGAAAACAGATTCAGCCAAGATAGATAAAACGACCCCAAACTTATATTAATCAAACTTTAAACCTTAATCCAATACTGAGGAGTTCATGGACAGGCCCATGGAACTCCAGCAATCATTATGAAAGAAGCAAATCACACATAATGCATAAGTATAAAGCAACTGGCACACCAAGTTTATCACACACACTCTTGACTCGACTCAACTGACGCTACTAACGTTTTACTTATTACAAAAGGGCATCCAACATCTAGGTGCGTCGCACGGGTGGAAGCACGTCGTAGAGTCTGTCTTCTCCCAGCCTCTCCCTCATGTCATCAGTTTCAATCCGAAGCCTTGTCAGAGAATTCTGTAGGCTGACCACCACATCAGCCAGATGCTCATTCTCCTCTTTGAGATAGCGTTCAAATCGCACGGTGAGTCGAGTTGTGTGGTTTTCTCCATAGGGCTCATTGACTACAAACCCCATGCCGGGCAGGGGAGTAAGGGAGGTAGCGGTCGTTGTCATTCCGCATGTTGTCGAAACGATGGCCGTGAAGGTCCATGTAAGCCATCCGGGCAGCGGCATCAATGATGTATTCCATGTTGGCACGGACTCCTCTATGTGTGTAGTCGGTCTCCACAATCCATGACCCACTGGGGCTCCCTGATCAAGATCTCTGCGGTAGTCTTCCACATCGTGGGCTCTATGGGATGCTCATGGCTGTAACAAACATACTCCACTCTCACCCGGCCAGTCCTCATAGTGATTATGGAGAACTCCCAGCCCGAGGTTGTGTGGCACGTGTGTCGACCTCGTACGCTTGGCGCTTTGTCCTTTGTCCAACCCATTCTTTGGAGGCATGCCGCCTCCACCTCCCCGTGGCGGCGGTGGTGGATCCTCTCCACCGTTGTCTTCCATGGGTTCTTCTTCATCTTCTTACGGAGGCGACCTCCTCGTCTTCATCTTCTCGGCCGCATGGGTTCATCTTCATCATCATTCCCATCATCATCATCATGGGAGTCATTGCTGTCATGTGAGCTGTCCAAAACCATCGTCATCATCATCACCGGGATCGCCCGGCCGGCTTCCCGGTTGCCCCGGGTTCCTCCTCCATAGGCGCATAGCCCTCCATGGGCGCATACGCAGCGGGCGCCGCCGCAGCATGCATCCGGGTGCAGTGCCTCCCGCGCACTGGGGCGGCACCACGGCTCCTGCTTCGGGCTCGTCCCTCAGAACCTGTGCCAGAGAGAGCTCACGTAAGCGACCACAAGTGAAACCTCTGCCTCCATTGGCCGACCGTCGTGACACGCTTGCGGGGAGTACGCAGTGCGGGCCATCTAAAAATTAAAATGAAATCAAAATTAGAATCAACTCTTTTTTATAATAGAATAAGGCAAAGTGGAGCATAAAACAAAATTTTCACAAGTAATAATGCTAAACAATAGCAAGAACAAGAGAGACAAAAACTTTTTAAGACGACCATTCTACCTAGGCTTGCGTCCTACAGTTGACACGGCTTTGATACCAACTTTGTTATATCCAATTTATAGAACAAATTGAACAATAGATTATATGTGCACCCTAGGATCAATCGCACACATATAATGACAAAATTAAAGGAAATAGTATCATTTGAATGCCTTATTACATCACGAACTGTATCTCAAACATAAATAACATAAAAGTCTAAACAATAATAGAGAAACTAGCTAAGCTTCAGGGCGCCTTCAACTCCACAGGGAAGATCGACTGGTTGACACTCAAGCCTAGTAGTCATCTTCGTAAGTTGGTAACCATGGCCATCTGTACCCATCTGGGATTTTCCCAAAAATGAAATATAAAGCAGCGTGAGTACACAACGTACTCAACAAGTATAACATGGGTGTGAATGAGGCTCAAAAGTCGACACGGGTTATCTTTGCGGTAAGCTTTTAGTAAGTCAAAGTTTTATTCATTCTAATAGTTCTAAGTTACGCTTAAGCTCCAATTATTCCCCAACAATTAATTAAGATCACCACTGTTCAAGTATCACCATTATCCACCATTATCATCATGTTACATTTATTCCATGAGTTTTTGGGTCGCTCATAACCATGAGCACGGCTGTTATAACAGCTTTACTCTGTCACAAGCAGAGGTGTACACTTTTCCGTGAGTTATGATTTCCAAATGTAAAGGCTCATGACTTCCATTACACCAAAAATCATACATAGCCTTTCGAAAGATTATCTAACAGGTTTGAGCCGCTATAGGTTTCGGCCGACGGATATAGGACCAACCTTCCCGATGGCACAATGACACGCAGCCTATACACAAGGGGACGGGGACCGCACTATACCCAACCGACAACCCCTTTTGCGCCACAAGGGTAACCCCCAACAAGCTAGACACAAGCTTTCTAATCAACTACAGTCAGAGCCACATGACCCTCCCCGGTTGTGCGGTTTTCCCGGCTTTTGCCGACGGATCGGTCCTTATGGAGGGCCAAGAGCATCAAAAGAGCTCTCTCGCCCTGTTGTTTCATTATCATGTTCACCATCACCAACATCTCATAAACAAGTAACATCATTGGGTTCATTTATCTTTAAGTTGAGCGCTAGCAAACTACCCAATGCATATAACCCAAGGTATCAAGGAACAGATAACAAAACTAGGACAATCCTTAAAGCAAATTAATTAAACTCATGCACATGAAATAATGGTTAAAGGTGATTAGGTCAACAAGGTAAAGCCCAAGCTATACTTGCCTTCAGCAGGTGGTTGTTGCTGGTCTTCCTGGTCCTCGTAATACTCCTGGTCACCAAAGTACTGATCACCAGCAAACTGATCACCTTCTACTCAAACACCACGCAACAACACAATCCGGAATCATTCATGCAAAGCAAACAAGCCTATCATTAGAACATTGCACCAAAAGTACAGAAATAAATTGAAAAGTTTCATAAATCAATCTACGATTTACTACGATCACATAGATATAAAGATCACGCAAATCGGAGCTAAATCGAGGTGAGTTACGAATAAAACAAGACTATTAATGCAAGGTAATTAATTAAATCTAACTACGAAAATTAACAGCTCTAAACTGAACTAACAGTGGCATAAACATCTAGCAAATTTAACTACGATCCTAACGCAACTTGAACGGATCGATTTGGATTCAAAACGTGAAAGTTATAAGCAAATGAAGACAATGGCAGATCTGTAAATACCGGAAGCGTAAATTGAATCAAAGCAGACGGAAATACGCTTTCCAGTGGTCAATGCGTACTCCCAAAAAACACGAATGGACTGCGCTGCGATCATTAAAACAGTCAGGGACTTTTATGCAAGATCGACACCGAAAGGGTATCTCGATCGGGCCGCTTCGGATCGAAACCAACGGGCGGATTAGATCGGGCGTGAGGAAATCATCCCCACCGCCGCAACAGTGCGAGTGCGGCGGCGGCGGAGTCGTGCCCGTCGGCGGCGGTGGTCGCCGGAGTGCGCGATACCACGATTCGGATCGCGTTAGGGTTATCTGGCTGCACTAGGGTGACGATGGCGCAAGTGCGACCTCGTCGGATGCGTTACAGGCGGCGGAACGCGCGGCGAGTGGCGCTTCGGCCATGGCCGACGGCGGCAGCAATGTCGCCGCGCTCACGAACTCGGCCCTAGTGGCCAAAATCGGGAAACCATAGACACGAGAACAAGGAGGGGTCAAGGCGGCTCACCGACGCGTTGAATCGGATCGGGATCGACGGACGACGGTGAACGGCGAAGAGTGTGGCGCGGACGGGCGGAGCTCTGCAAACCGACGCCGCGGCGTGAGCAATCCGAGGGCAAATCAAGAAGAAAGGGAGCTACCAGCTTTGCAACGCGACGCGAACCTCGCGATGTCACCGGCGATGGAGAACGACGACGAGGCGTCCTCCGAGCTCGGGGCGCGGGCGACGGCAAGACGGCGCGCGAGCTCTCGTGGCTGTGAGAATGCGAAGCGCAGATGGGGAAACGCGATGCAGTGTTTGCTCGCTTTTAAAGAGGAGCACCGGCACCCAAAAGGAAGGGACGCGCGGCAAGGAAAGGGGCCGGCATCAGTGGGATTCGCGCCGCGTGGCGTCCACTCATGCGGAGAGGAAGGGAAGCTCTTGTAGCTCCGCGGGACCCACAGGTCAGTGGCGGCGGGTCAAGAAGGAGGGAGGCGCGGCTGCAGCTCTTTGTCTTGGCAAGGTGGAATTCCGGGCTCGGGCTCGGTCCAGTGAGAAAAACAGGGGAAGAGAAAGAGTAGGCCGGCTTGGGCCACTGGCCGGAATGAGGAAGCAAAGTGAAGGGAGGGAAAAAGAAATCCTTTTCTTTTTCTAAACTCATTTCAAAATGCTTTTGTAAGAGGATTTGAACTTAATTCACTTTTCTACTAAAAATCCAAGTCACAACAATAATAAATATGCAAGAGCATGAGTGCATCAACCATGAGTCTAGCCTTATGATTGATTTTATTTTCATAAAATTATTTATTTCCTACATTCAATGCATCACAAAATAGCATAAATAAATCCATTTAACTATTTTAAATGCATGAAAAATTTAGGGTGTTACAGCCCTGTTAATCTCGAGCTCTCTCTTAGCCTTCAGAAGGGCCAGTCTATGTAGTGCATCTCTCTAATCTTTGGGCTTCCTCTTCTTGAGGACAGATGAGGCATAGAAATCTGAGTGGAATACATTCCAGAACCTGTAGTCAACTCCTAGGTCCTTAGGAGTGGTGTATGGGTTCACCCTCCTAGCCTCAGTGCTCAACTTACTCCCTGTGGAGTAGTCAACCCTCCTGCGAATCATACTGTCATCTGGAGGTCTTCTTATCTCAATCTGCTCCTCATAGTCCATTATGTAGGAGTCATCATAGGTCCAAATGTCAACGGGAGTGGCTGGACATCCAATCTTAGGAATTTTTCTACCATGCCTCAGCTCCTGCCTGTACTGCCTCTCTCTCTCTCTCTCTCTTGCTGCTGCTCAGCTGTGGGTCTCCCAGAAGAGGTAGAACCTCTGCCTCTGCCTCTCTTTGGAAACCGCTTCTCCAAAGCCTTCCTCTTGACACCTCCACTTCCTTGTCCGTGCTCCATCTATGCATGCAACGGGTCCAAATCAGTCACTGAAGTGCTGGGGTGAGAGATGGATATATATATGTGTTAAATATTGCAAAAGGTAGGTGGTTGAAGCAATGAATGGGCTGGCTGTTTGAATCAGCCTCGAGCGGCACCGCCGCTCGCCCGAGCGGCACCGCCGCTCAGGTTGCCCAGCCTCTGTTTCACCAACCGTCTTGTGCAATAGTTAAAACACATGTATATCTATCTACCATTCCAACAGAATCTCAGAAACTTGACTGAAATGAAAATAGTGATAAAAGTTGCCATGGATTTGGATTTAGAATGAATTTTCTTTGACAATGGGAATCAACCTGATTTGAACTACTGATTTGTTCAAAATGTGATTGAAGATGAGCAGCAAAACACTTTGCTCTAGCCATAGCCGGCAGTGTCGCTTGGCACCCCATGCATGTCATGGGTGGAGTTCATCTCAAACTTTCAAACTAAATCAATCCAGCAATTTTCCCACTATCTAGAACCTTCACTCTATCACTAATTGCAAAAATCCATAACAAATTTCATCCCTAGGCATAGATCGGGGTGGTTAGGGTTTTCACCGAGGATTGGAGAGGGAAGAAGAGAGAGCTGCGGCCCCCGCAGCAAAGTGACACCGGTGTCGAGGAGGTGGCGGCGGCACGAGCCGCATGAGCGCGCATCGCCGTAGAGCGGGCGGTCTTGGGCGGCGGCGCGGAGAGGTGATGGCGGCGGCGTCGCCTCCGGTCGCCCCTCACGAAAGAAAGAGAAGGGGCCGGTGGAGAGAATGAATGAGAGAGGAGAGAAAAGATGCCGTGGGCCTAGGAAATAGGCCCCATACCGACCGACAGGTGATTTTTCGCCGAAAATCATCGAGCGGCACCGCCGCTTCGGCCGAAGCGGCACCGCCGCTCCCCTGAACGGAGCGAGGTTAACTTGCTTCCTAAGCAACTCTCCTCATATGCTATATAGACATATGTGACTCAAATCTCATGGCCAGATCAGATCATCAATCAAAAACAGTGACCATGCCCTTTGAGTCTAGCTTTGAAATTGATTTGAAAGACATAATATAAACTTTTCAAAGCTTTTTCCTACTCATACTAGTTCTCACAAACAGAGGCATGCAGATTTCAAGATAGGTTGCGAGAATCAAGTATATTTAGTTCACTACGCAAAGCACAAAACCTTGTCTCGTCGAGAGGCTTAGTGAAGATATCGGCTAGTTGTTTTTCGGTGCTCACATGGCTTAATTGCGATATCTCCTTTGAGTTCGTGGTCTCTCAAGAAGTGATGACGGATGTCTATGTGTTTTTGTTCTAGAGTGTGCTACCGGGTTATTTGCGAGTTTGATGGCACTCTCGTTGTCACAAAGAAGAGGTATCTTTGTGAAATGACATCCGAAATCTTTTAAGGTTTGCTTCATCCAAAGTAGTTGAGCACAACATGCGCCGGCTGCAACATACTCGGCCTCGGCGGTGGATAGGGCTACACAATTTTGCTTCTTAGAGCTCCAAGACACCAAGGACCGCCCAAGGAATTGACACGCCCCCGAGGTGCTTTTTCGATCTACTTTGCAACCGCATAATCGGAATCCGAATAGCCAAGTAGATTGAACTTGGAACCCTTGGGATACCACAAGCCAAGGTTTGGGGTGTGAACTAGATATCTCAAGATTCTCTTAACCGCCACATTGTGACATTCCTTTGGATTAGCTTGAAATCTAGCACACATGCACACACTAAGCATAATATCGGGCCTAGATGCACAAAGATAAAGAAGAGAGCCGATCATGGAACAATATACCTTTATGTCTACGGCAGCCCCTTCTTCATCAAGATCAAGATGTCCATTGCTTGGCATTGGGGTTTTGATTGGCTTAGCCTTAGCCATATCAAACTTCTTCAACATGTCTTGGGTGTACTTGGTTTGGCTAACGAAAGTCCCTTCCTTCATTTGTTTGACTTGAAAGCCAAGGAAGAACTTGAGCTCAACCATCATGGACACCTCAAACCTCTTTGTCATAGTCCTACTAAATTGCTCAACATACACATGATTAGAGCTACCAAATATTATGTCATCGACATATATTTGGCACACAAATATATCACCATTAACTTTATGTGTAAAGAGAGTAGGATCGGCCTTCCCTATGACAAAACCTTGTTTAAGCAAGAACTCCTTAAGGCATTCATACCATGCTCTTGGTGCTTGCTTAAGCCCATAGAGTGCCTTACGAAGCTTGTAAACATGGTTAGGATACTTGGGGTCTTCAAAACCCGGTGGTTGCTCAATGTAGACTTCCTCTTGCAAAGGGCCATTGAGGAATGCACTCTTGACATCCATTTGATATAGCTTGAAGTCATGATGGGCAGCGAAGGCTAGAAGAATGCGGATTGCTTCTAGTCTTGCCACCGGTGCATATGTCTCATCGAAGTCCAAGCCCTCTACTTGAGTGAAACCTTGAGCCACCAATCTTGCCTTGTTTCTTGTAACCTGACCATCTTCATCTTGCTTGTTTTGAAAGACCCACTTGGTGCCGATGATGTTTGTCTTTGGTCTTTCTACCAAGTCCCAAACTTGGTTTCTCTTGAAGTTGTTGAGTTCTTCTTGCATGGCTAGCAACCAATCGGCATCCTTGAGAGCATCTTCTACCTTGGTAGGTTCCAAAGAAGAGACAAAAGAGTAATGTTCACAAAATGCAGCTAGATGTGATCGAGTAGTTACTCCTTTTCGAAGACTCCCAAGAATGTTCTCAACGGGGTGATCCCGTTGAATGGTTTGTCATAGCCGTGGGTGATCAACTCCATCATCCTCAACTTCTTCTTCATAATCATCCTCAGCTTCAAGTATGGGAGCAAGGTCAAGTGCTCTAACTGGTGATGTAGGTGTTGGAGTAGATGCTGCTGAGGTGGAGGGAGCGGCACCGCCGCTCTGCTGAGTTTCAGCAGGAGTGGGCTGCCTCCTGTCATCGAGTACGTCAGCGGAAATTGGTGCAGCAACATCTTGGTGATCCTCTTGTTCATTTGCTATATCTTCTTGTGGTCGAATGTCACCAATAGCCAATTGCTTGATAGCTTCACAAGGTGGATCCTCCTTTCCTACAACATTTTGATCAACTTGCTCTACTTGAGAACCATTAGATTCATCAAATGTCACATCTATAGTGACTTCAACCCTACCGGTGGTTTTGTTGAAGACACGATAGGCATGCTCATTTGATCCATAACCAAGAATAATACCTTCATCAACCTTAGGTGCAAACTTAGAGATTCGGGGCTTTTTGTTAAGAATGAAACACTTGCACCCAAACACCCTAAAGTAAGACACCTTTGGTTTATTACCGATTAAAAGCTCATATGAGGTCTTCTTGAGTTTCTTGTGGAGGTAGAGACGGTTGATTGCATGACAAGCGGTGTTGATGGCTTCACACCAAAAGATGTCCGAAGTCTTGTATTCATCTAGCATTATTCTTGCCATGTCAATGAGTGTTCTATTCTTCCTCTCTACAACTCCATTTTGTTGAGGGGTGTATGGAACCGAAAACTCATGTTTGATGCCCTCTTCATCAAGGAATTCTTCAACTTGGGTGTTCTTGAATTCACTTCCATTGTCACTTCTCACTTTCTTGATTGGAAGCTCGAATTCTCTTTGAGCCCTTCTAATGAAGGTTTTTCACCTTCTCTTGTACCTGGCACTTATCAAAGACAAAGAAAACCCAAGTGGAGCGGGAATAATCATCAACAATAACAAGTCCATACTTATTACCCCCGATGCTAAGGTAGGCAACCGGTCCAAAGAGATCCATATGAATCAACTCCAAAGGTTGAGTAGTGGTCATGATGCTCTTTGGTGGGTGAGGTACACCTACTTGCTTTCTGGCTTGGCAAGCGCTACAAATCCTGTCTTTGTCAAAATCAATGTTTGTTAGTCCAATGATGTGGTTGTCCTTTTGTAGTTTGGCCAAGTTCCTCATCCCAACATGAGCTAGTCGGCGATGCCAAAGCCAACCCATGCTAGATTTTGCCATTAGACAAGTCTCAAGCTTAGTCTCACTTTTGTTGAAATCAACTAAGTAGAGCTTATTCTTGAGTTTGCCCATGAAGACAATAGAGGAATCCTCCCTACAATACTTCCACACCAACATCCGTAAAGAGACAATTGTAGCCTTTCCCACAAAGTTGTGAGACCGACAACAAATTGTATCCTAGGGATTCAACATGTA
This sequence comes from Hyparrhenia diplandra, assembly GCA_015847255.1. Lineage (NCBI taxonomy): Eukaryota > Viridiplantae > Streptophyta > Magnoliopsida > Poales > Poaceae > Hyparrhenia > Hyparrhenia diplandra. The sequence continues at coordinate 38,684 of JADLZK010007949.1, forward strand.
AGACATCAGATATATCATGATTAGTTGTGATAGCGATTTTACCAAGACCCATCACACTTCCCTTAGCGTCATCTCCAAATCGAATGATGTCATTTGGATCGGCATTAGGAGAGTATGATGAAAACATACTCCTTTCTCCGGTCATATGATTTGTACATCCATTATCAAGCACCCAACTTGATCCACCAGGAGGAGGAGTATGCCCGCAAAATAGATTAGCTCACAAGTTTAGGCCCCCCAAGCTCCTTGGGACCTTTCATGTTAGTCACAAGAATTTTGGGAACCCAAATAGAAGCGTGTAGATAAACATTTACTGTCCTTGCCAACATATTTGGCATACACCTCCCCTTTCTTTGTTGTTTTTCAACACAAAGCAAGAACTCAAGCTTTGTCTTGTCGGTTGAGCCTTGGGATGATGTGCAAACCTATTTGGGTTGGCCCAAATTGTTTTCTGCTATTTCTGCACAACCTGTTTTGAGTGAGCAACCTTCTTGATGGACTGTTTCTAGACAGGAGGTCGATGAGTTGCCTTCCCTTTCTTAGGGGCAGCGGCACCGCCCTTTCGTCCCTAGCGCACCGCCGCTTGGCTTTGCTCGGAGTTGGCGCAAAGGCGGCCGCCCGTGCGCAGCATATCTGTACTCATCTTCCCTTTACTCCAGAACTGAACACACTCATAGCCATTTACCATTTTTCTTCCATTTGTCTTGGCTCCTCTAGTGTGGCCTAACCCATCCTTGATTCTTGGATTTCTTCCATCAATGTATTGTGGCTTCTTTGGTTGAGTCTCTTTGCCATCTACTGCTTTCTTGACAGTTTGTTTTTCTTTTCCAACCAAGGTGTTGAGTCTAGCAATATCCTTCTTCATGGCTTCCATGTTTGCAAGGCTTGTGGCATGACTCTTCAAGTCTAGGTTGAAACATTTACCACATCCATTGCTTGTGGAGGGAGTAGAGTTGTCCTTTGTGGATGAGAGATGTGAGTTGCTCTCCCAAAGAAGACTATATTTCTCCTCAAGTTGCTTGTGCTTTTCTTGTAAGTCACAATACTTTTCATTGAGAGTAATAGTAGCTTTCTTTGTGAGAGCATGGTCCTCTTTTTCTTTTACAAGTTTCTTTTGTAAAGAGGCCACCTCACTTCTTTCAAACACAAGAGCGTCTTTGTTGTCAACATAGAGCTTCTCAAGTCTAGTGAGTTCACTTTCTCTAGTTTCAACTCGGCTTGGACACTCTCTAAATCCTCCATCATCTTAGTGATAAACATTTTGGTCTTTGGATCTAGGTTCTTGGTCAATGTATCATATTCTTCATCACTAGACCCATCATCACTTGAGCTATCACTAAGTTCACTAGATTCATCACTAAGGGTTGGAGAGGCTTTAGTTTTGGAAAGTACCTTCTCACGCTTTGCCATAAGACAAATGTGAGGGGAGTCATCTTCATCATCATCGGACATGTTGGAGAAGAGCTTCGGTGTGGAGGTTGACTCTTGCATAGCAAAGGTTGCCATTTTCACATCCTCCTCACTTGACTCTTTAGTTGAGTCCCACTCATGCCCAATGTGTGCTTCTCCCATGTTCTTTCCCTTCCTCTTGTAATCTTGCCTCTTGTCATTGTTGGGGTTGTCCTTCTTGTATTTGTTGTTCTTGTTCTCATGTGGACAATCCGCAACAAAGTGCTCGGTGCTTCCACAATTGTAGCAAGTTCTCTTCTTCTTGTTTGGAAACTTCCTTTGCACCATCTTGTACCCATTTCTCTTCATGGCCTTGTGGTATTTCTTGATGAATAATGCCATATCATTGATGTCGGCTCCTCCCTCATCATCATCATCACTTGAGGAGGAGGTAGAATCAATGTGCTCTTGCATTTTCTTCATTTCTTTGGCTTGATTTGAGGTTGATTGCTTGCTGCCCTTGTTCTTGTTGGAGGTGCTTGGCTTGCTTGACTTGCTTGCTTTGAGAGCAACATCTTTGATATTGATGCCATCCAACTTGGCTTGCAACTCACCAAGTTTCTTCCTCTCATTTGCCTCTTCCCTTTGCATGTCAAAGGTGAGCAATCTCCCAAGCACATCATTAAGAGTGAAGTGCTCAAATCTCTTCTTGTCTCTTATCAAGGTGACTACGGTCTCATTTCTAGGTGCATAGGCTTCAAGCATGACCTTCACCACCTTGTGATCATCAAGCTCTTCATCTCCATATCCTCTAATCTTCCCAACTAGAACCATCAACCGGTCAAACATCTCTTGGGCACCTTCCCCTTCAACTATCACAAACCGGTTGAGCATTGCCTTCAACAAGTCAATCTTTGCCTTCCTCACTTTGTCAACACCTTCATGTGCAAGAACCAAAGTGTCCCAAATCTTCTTTGCCACATTCACATTCATCACCCTATTGTACTCATTTCCATCTAGAGCACTTAGGAGGATGCTTGTAGCTTGGCCATTGAGGTGGGCTGCTATCATCTCTTCATTTGTGGGCGACTTGGGGTTCACCGCAGCTCATATCCTTTGCACACAATATCCCAAAGACCGGGGTGAATGCCATTAAGATAGGCACTCATCAAATGTTTCCACTTGGCATAGTTTGTCCCATCAAAGTGAGGCGACTTCCCCCTTGAGAACATTGATGAATGACTTCTTGTCACGGTTAGAGAAAAGAGAGTTATAGTTAAAGGATATGGCGGCAAATTTGTTGTTGTTGCTGCTGCCCTCATCCTTCTTCTTCTCATTCTTCTTGCTCTTTGGCACATAAGACTCATCATCATCTCCGTCATCGGAACTACTTGATAGCTCACTTGATTGAGCATCAAGTTCCGCCATTTTCTTGCTTCTTTTTTCTCTTCTCTTGAGTCTTTCTTCTCTTATTCTCTTTCTTTCATCTCTTCTTTTGAGCTTCTCAATGAGCTGCATGCTTGCATCTTCTTCTTGCTTCTTGGCTTTCTCACGCTCAACTCTTCTAGCTTCCTTGGCGGCTTTCTTTTCTTTTCTTTGTCTCCTTGCCTCTCTTCTCTCGGATCGGTGGCTGCCGAGAGAGAGGACGACGAGGGAGAGCTTCATTCTTGGAAGCTGTAGGCTTGGCGTGGATGTCTTCGGCTCCGCCTTGATTCGAACCACCTCCGGGTATCCATACTTCACGCGGTGAAGCGCTTCAACAAGTAAACAAGCTCCGATACCACTTGTAGGATCGCTGGACGCCTAGAGGGGTGAATAGGCCTGTTTCAAAAATTCAACTCAAAACTGTCGGTTTGACAAGCGGCACCGCCGCTTGAACCTAGCGGCACCGCCGCTCCGAAGCGGCACCGCCGCTCCACTAAGCGGCACCGCCACTCCTGCGAAGAAGGTCGGTTCACGCAGTTCAAAATCTGGCCAATAAAAAGTAGATCGAAAGTGATTTCCCTTGGCTCTGGGCGGGTATGGGTTTCTGGTCGAGTCGAAACAAGTAGATCGAGAGTATAGAGATAGATCGATCTCAAACCCTAAAATCTCTCAACAACAACAATATATATGCAATGTAAAGTAAATTAAGCACACGGTGACACAAGGATTTATCCCGTGGTTCAGCTCGCCACCAAGGCTTGCCTAAGTCCACGTTGTTGAGGTTCCACAAAGGAATGAGCTCACCACAAAGGTTTGCCTCTTTGCCTCGTTCACAAGTCTAGGAACCGAATCCTAGAAATGTGGGGTAATGTATTAGATGCAAGAGGGTGTTACAAACCTCCCTAGGCTGCCACACAAGTTGGCAAGCTCAAGGGCGACGCACTGGCCGGCTAGGAGCAAGCTCCAAGAGTAAAAGACCACAACCACCGGCCAAAGTGCGAACCAAGTGCCTCTAGAACGATGAAGATCACTGGAGCTCTCTTCCAATCGAAGTTTGCAGCCCTCACACTCAAGAATCGATGGTGGAATCGATGGATTAGCTTGAGGGAGTGAGGAGCTTCAATGGAGGAGAGAGAGATGAGCACTTGGAGCCTTTCTGTCGAGAATGAGCAGGGGAGAAGAAAGGTGACCGTTGGGGGTAGAAAGGGAAAGTATAAATACTCCCCTCCCAACGGTAAGATCACGAGCGGCACCGCCGCTCATGACCAAGCGGCACTGCCGCACAGCGGCACCGCCGCTCCCTCTAAGCGGCACCGCCGCTCAGCCTTAGTCAGCAGGGAAATAGAAAGTGTTTGAATGGCTGACTAAGTTTGGAGCAGGAGGTTATGTGGTGTGAATATGAGCACTTGGTTGCATGCTTTGACACAGTGGTTCTAATCCCTCTTAATAGTACGGCGTGTCCTATACTCAAATTCAAAATGTAAAATGAATATAAACCTCCTTTCTTGAAGTACCAACAACAAATTGAATTGGGGTACTCCTCCTTAAGGTTTGCAATGTCCTCTTTGCTTATTGCCTGCTTGTCAACTCGATAAATCTCATTAGTCCTCTATTTAGATTGTCATCAACGCCAAAACCCACATTAGAGGTTGATTGCACTTACAATCTCCCCCTTTTTGGTGATTGGTGACAACCTAATTAGAGCTTACAAATGATAGTCAAAATAATAGAGATTTTTCGAGCCATGGATGTAGGTACCTTCCCCTAAATATGTGAATGAGCCTTGAATGCTCAAAAAGATGTTTTGCAACATGACTCACATATTTAGGCAGTGAGACCTCCTCCTAAATGTGTAAGTGAGATTTGAATTCTCAATTTTGACATAAGAGGTCAATTTTCACACATTTAGGTGATGTAGGGACCTCCCCCTACGTCCATGCCTACTGTGGGGTGCCAAGTGCTAACATATGTGTCAGAATGATATACGTGATGCATCATGACAGTTTAAGCACTCAGAGCATCAGGTCTGTTTGACCTAAGCGGCACCGCCGCTCCTGTCAAAACAGAGCTGCTGCCAACATAAATTTCACAGCATGAAACATATATAAATATGAATTGACAGCATGAATATGACAAGCTAAATATCACAGATCAGACACATGTCCATAAACCATACGAAGAGAGTCAAATAAGTCGCATTATTACAAGTTCACAAACAGTTTTGAGACCTACTCTCAAGCTCTAACTCTCTAGGACATGCTAAACAAAGTGAACAGCAGCTGAAGGCGCGAAAAAGTTTTGACCCCTCTAATTTTCTCCCCCTTTGGCACAAAGCACCAAAAAGGAGAAAAGAATAGAGAGATCAAGTCACTCTGAGGCACTGCCCTCCTCGTCCTCCTCGTCGTCACCCTGCTCCTCCTCCTCTGAAGTCGAGGAAATCACAGCCCTGCCGGCGGTGTGTGTAGTAGAGGTGAAGCGTGTAGAGCGTCGAGGTGGCCGATCCTTCGGATCCCGAGGCTAGCCTGCTTTGCCTATGCACGAAGTCGCCAATCTACTCATCCCAGTTGAACTCTGCCTCAGAAGAGGTGTCCTCTGACCCTACAGACTCTGACAGGCTGGGAAGCACAAAGCGAGGTGGAGAAGGGACAGGTGAAAGTGGTGTGACTCCTGCACGCTCTCTGTGCCCTCCCTCCGCCTACGCCAACTCGTGAGCGTAAGCTGGCGAGTAGGAGCAAGTCTCAAACATGGCCTTCATCCAAGTGGTCATCTTCTTCTTGAAACTGCTCTTGCCCTTCCTAGCTCTAGCATGAGAGCTCTCTGGAACCTCGAGGGTGAAGGTGGAGTGTCCTCTCTAGCCGGTGCCTCTAAAGCTGCCGCTTCCGGCATAATCCGGCTCGAGGTTGTAGGCCTTGTGTTGATCTGTCTTGTTGAACCTCAATGGGATACCCGCTCAATCACAAACATGATGTAGGGAGCATAGGGCAAGCTCTTCCTACCATCATCCATAGCATCGACCAACTCCATCCACGGATATATGCAGGCACATTGAAGTTCTCACCTCCCGGAGCAAGTCTAGCTAGCGTATTCTTCACCCAACCATGCGGGTTTGAAGCCGCACCATCCTTGGGATCAATAGTGTTTCGAGAAGGTTGTTGAGAATGTAGTAGAAGCCGCTCAACCCTCTCACCAACCCATCTCGCCTTCTTCGATTCCTCCACATGTAGCTAACAATTTGTAGCATCAAGCTTCTTCTCAAAGCATGAATCGGAGTGTACTTCCTATGCTCGCCGCCAAAACCAAGAATCTGGAGAAGGTGACAAAGTCAACCGAGTAGTGAACACCCTCAGTCATCCAATGCATAGTGTCCTCATTCTCCGTAAAGTAGGTAGCATGGAACTGCCCAAGAATCTCAGCATTCCAGTCATACTGGAACTCCATCAAGTTCCTCAGCTCATGCTTCTCACAAGCCCCGATGATGGCCCCTGTTAATCTCGGGCTCTCTCTTAGCCTTCGGAAGGGGCCCGATCTATGTAGTGCATCTCTCTAATGCTGGGCTTCCTCTTCTTGTGGACAGAGATGAGGCATAGAAATCTGAGTGGAATACATTCCGGAACCTGTAGTCAACTCCTAGGTCCTTAGGAGTGGTGTATGGGTTCACCCTCCTAGCCTCGGTGCTCAACTTACTCCCCTGTGGAGTAGTCAACCCTCCCCGCGAATCACACTTGTCATCCGGAGGTCTTCTTATCTCAATCGCTCCTCATAGTCCATTATGTAGGAGTCATCATAGGTCCAAATGTCAACGGGAGTGGCTGGACATTGTTGACGGTAACCAACGACATATTTTTCCCGTCAACTTACTACCATAAAGGGAGTAAAATTAAACCTATTTATACTCATATACTTTTATCACTAATAAATTCCACTTGTAGTGTCTTGTATTTTATTTTGCAGATTTATAATAAAAGCAAGTGGAAAATCGACCAAAGTACGCCTTCCGAGAAAGCGCATTATTGCAAAACCCAAGCCCAAGAGCAAATCGACCCAAAACATCAAATGCTGGGCGAGCACGACCCGACCCACAACTTTTCAGGGCGAAAAGACGACACCCCACGAGACCGGGCCAGGCCGAGCCTGGGGGGCGCGCGCACCACCTGGTGCGGCCGCACCCTCCCGAGAGTTTTTTCGGCCCCCTCGGGGAGGCGGTTCGTGCACTTTCCAAACGGGGTTTCTCGCCTGCGTTGGTCGGTTTTGCGATACAAGGAAGGTTTACTGTGTCGGTTTTGATGTAAATTAGCACTTAGGCCCCTCCTCCAAGTGTATAAGTAGGCCCCCCCTCTCCCTCTCTCAACACACACCATCCTGGAGCCTCCTCACTTTCTACTCTTCTTCTCCCTCCTCTCTACTCCTCTCCTCTCTACTCCTCCACTTCTCTAGTTCTTTTAGTCTTTAGTAGTATTTGGAGCAAGGCTAAGCTTCATTGGAGAGCTTGTACTTAGGAGAAGGAATATTCGGTATGAATACATTTATGGTTTATCCTCAAGTCTTGATCTCATATGCTTGTGCAATAGAGCTAGAGTATTTACATGTTATATTCTTGACATGTTGTTCTCGACACAATCATGATAGAAGAACTAGACTATAGTTCCTATGTCGTGGTTAGTCGTATAGAACTTAGGGACTAACCATTCGTGCCATGTATTTGAGTAGAGTAAGAGTTGTGCTGAGGTGGCGGTTCGTTGTGTCCTTCGGGGCTTGCTCGTGTCCTATTCCGACCATCCGTAGGGTGGGGCCATGGGGACATGAGTAGTGTCCTAGTATGCGACGTGGTGTCCGGATGCGGTATCCTTTGAATATGAGTGCATGCCACGGTTGAGGGGGTAGGCGGCTTGGTCGTGACAAGCCTTGTCCATCCCTTTGAAATCCCCCCACGTTCGTGTGTCTTTGTAGGAGTTCGTAAATGCCTTCCTTCGTGGCGGCGGATGCTCCGGGAGGTCTCCCCGTCCATCTCACTCTCAACCTAAAACTCTAGTCATCTATGTTTGCATGATTATTAACTGGTTCTTTGCACAGCTACTTTAGAATGCCTGCTCCACTTAGGATTATTCTTTATTCTTTATTTTCCTTTTATCCTTGAGGTTGGCCCAAGTGTGTGTCACACTATCTTAAAATATCATGACTTACCCCTGTATTGAGTATTGGTCAACCGCATAGACATGTCATCTTGTTCATGCCCCGCTAGAGTCCTACACCATGCCTTCCTTTGGGAAAATATAAATAACGATACCCTGAATATCTCCGGGTGAAATGCTACAACGGTATTTCCGCGGCGCTTGCCGGACTTGTTCTCGTAAATGCTACTGAATGCCACCCGACATCCCGTGGCGATGGTAGCCGGAATGTAACAATTCGGTGAAGTCATTGTGGGGAGTCAACCTGTGGTTCCCAGTGCTTTGCCTTTTGGCACTTGCGCTTAGGAAACGCAATGCACATCCAATCTCGGGAATTTTTTTGCCATGCCTCAGCTCCTGCCTGTACTGCCTCTCTCTATTGATGCTGATGCATGAATGATATGATGCATGAGCGTATCTTACGTCCTCACGAGGAATAGGAAAGATAAGATACTACTCGTATAAATGGTGGCACATCTACGTTCTCTACAAAGAAAAACAAATCGTAGCTAGTCGATCTACACGATTTGCGTAGTTAGTGTACCTGCAGTTTCATTTCAGCCCACAGTATATTTATGTAATGCAGGAGTTTAAATTGCATATACCGCTTCGTCGGGTCCACCCGACGGCATCGCATACCTTGCGGAAAAGCACATTTTACACCCAAAGACACCGGTGTACCCATACACAAGTCTACTGGGGCACTACCGACCACTGAGCTCTCAAAACATTTTATTTTTACCCCTAGATCGGCGTTTGTCCGATCATGCTCTCACAACTCACATCTTACCTCGGGCGAGGGCATTGAACAACAATTACCTAGGGCGTAGAGGTATTTCGATCCATACATGACTACTCAAGTGAGTAGCCCCGTACTACTGGCCGCACGGCAACCAAGCACAAACAACAAAATATGATGCAACCACCCATCCCAAGTCAGTAAGGCCACCTGACTGTCCTTAATTGGGCATAAGGTTATGACCATGGCACTATTAATTTTGCAATCTTTTTACTCACACCACTGAAAAAGATTTTATTTTGCAAAATTTTCGCAAAAAGATTAGTGCTTCATTTTAATTTTAATACCAGATCGGATTGTTTAAATCTTGAACTAAGCTCGATGCGATATTTTTGTGAGAGCCGACCAATTTATAAGAAATCAAGTATAATTCACAATTACCGAAGCAATCGCATCTACACTTGAGTCCATATAAACCCGTATTTCGAAATCTCGTGAGTGATTTCAAACTCATCAACAATACAACCAAGATCTTTGAGCTCGTAGTTCTAATCCTGGTATCTCAAACCAAATTCAATATATATTAATCAGAGTGTGATGTACACATTTATTTCAAAGTAATTCAGAGTGCGGAAGCAATAGCTTTCGAAAGCAAAATAACCGTACAACGGAATTAAACAAAGATAGTGCCAATATAATGTCACCCCGGTAATAGCAAGAGACAAGGAATTATGGAGGCTGCCATGCCCTAGGCATTATTCTTCAACAACAAACACATCACATCCGGATCAAAACATGCTAGACGGAGTCACCGCAACATCGGGAATTAACCCGTGAGTACTCAATTGTACTCCGCAAGACTTACCCGTCTTAAACCAGAAAATAAGGAAAAGACTCCAAGGATTATGCTTGGCTTTATCTGGAGCTGGCTGACTCACATTTAATTTTAGAAATTAAGGTTGATTAGTGCGCCTACACATACTACTCAGGTTCTTCCAAGTTAAAAGGTTATTATTATATACATAACCATAAGTCCTGTATAGTCAAGATTAAAACATATGCTCGTGAGCGATATATAAATAACAAAATTATAAGTAACTGGGTCAACATTTTAAGATCAAGAAGCATGAATAAGAATAACCATCATTGTGATATTAAGACTACGATTCAGCGGACGCAACCCTTTAGGGTTCTCACTATCCGGGAGAGATGGCGATTCGAATCGATTCGACCGGTGGCGGCGAATACCCCGTCATACACTAGGTCTACTTGTGCGGAGCGGACCTAATCACTCCCAAGACGTTAGGGGGACGTAAAGTCTCGGACCTGTCGGCAACCCCCTCCCTCTCGAGCCACCAAGTGAGCAGCAATAAAAACGACGTTTCAGGCGCCTCTTCTTGCGCCCGTCAAACCCAACCGACCACCTAGGAGGAGGGACGTTGCGCACGTACCGGCCCCTAGCATTCTCACTTAGCCGTGGCTCACGACCGGCCCGGAGCCTACTATATGAACAGGTACGTTCAACTTCCGACCACATTCCGGCAAGTACCAGTCCTTAATCGATCAGATGGAAAGACCACAATATCCATCCAACCTTAACATGTTTTATTAGTCAGGTTCTCAGCAGCAGTTTGTTAACCACCGACGTGATTAACCCAACAACAATCCTCACGAGTGACCGGAAATCACTGTCTACTGCAATCATCATAACTGAGCATTTATTTAACCTAGACTCTGCTAATAGGATAGGGTAACAACTTCAGCAAGGATATCTGTGCATCAACGGTTTCAAACACTTCCTATACTTAATGCAACATTTATAAAAGGACTCAACAAATTAATTGAGAAAGCATAGGAAAGTTCAGCATGCACCGGGGCTTGCCTCAGAAAGTAGTAGGAAGAAGTTAAGATCTTCTGGAAGCTGGAGTCACGGTCCTCCTTCTCCTGTGGGGTCTTTTGGCTGCACTCCGAGATGATGAAGGTTGACCTGCTGCTCCTTGATCTCCTCCCGAACTAACTCCTCCGATCCTGATATGATGCATGCATATGCAAGACTGATTAATACCAATGCATATAAACATGCTTGTATATAAATAAGGTAGAATGATGGATGAATGCATTATGATGAATGATACTAATAAGTGCATATCTCTTCTGTAGAAACATAAATATAACTACACAAGAAACCCTAGTAATCTACATCAAGCAAACATCCTATTTCACTAAACGCTGAAAATGGCAGCTAGACATGCTGTTACTAAAACAGTCACACAGGGGAGTTCTATAACTCCAAACGCAGCAAACGAACACTCGTTGGAAAGCTAACGAAATTATCTACAAATCATTCCATATCACCCTGACCTAATTCTGACATTAACAGTCTCGAAAACAGCAAAAAATTAGAGGCTCTGTTTTTCACCTAACAAGCAACATGCAACACCTATAACTTGCAAACTAAATATGCAACTCTTCTCAAACTTGAACAGCAAGTAAATAAGGTTAAAATCTATCTAACAAACCTACTGGTCAAGCCAAAGGATAAACTAAAGCACATGAAATGACATTCCCTAAAGTAACCACTACATAAGCACACTTTAAATATAAAAGCTAGAATTAAACTAGTTTACCAAAAACACAATACCAGTAATTCAACCATACCAACAGGTCCTATTCATGCTAGGAACAACTAATAAAATTACCAACACACATTACTCTAATATAAACATACATTTCTAGGCTATTTTCCATGCAACATAAATATGATAAATATGCAACCACCTTAGAAAATTCTACAAAAATTACCAGAGCATCCTACTGGTCTAACATGCCTACCATAAAAATTTCACAGCAAAGTCATGCATATACTGTTCTACACAAAAATGACAAGCTAGCAATGAAACTAGGCATGAAAATACTTTTGTACTATGAAAAGTATGAAACTGCCTAACCATGAACATGAAATGCTTCATAATAGTAACAAAAGCATGTACAAAAAGTATCTTGGCAAAAATCCTAGTAATTATTTTTCTATGAATTTCCTAAGAAAGCATGGTAATTAGCACATAAATCAAAAATCACATTTCATCACAGAACATAGCATGTATGATATTTTTCCTAGACTCTACATCCAAAAACATGAACATTTTGTACCGGCACCACTATTTTATCATGCACCAAGAATTAGATATGCATTTCTCTATTTATATGGCAAATAAAGCAATAAATCTAAATAAATATAAAAACTACCAGAAAACCACATCTCATATTTTTATCTTGTAGATCTACTGACAAGGAGCACAACAAAATTGGTTTCACAATTTACCCACACACAGAACTCAAGATATGGATTTTCTAAGCGGAACAAGCATCTTTGAAAAAGAATATCGATTTAAATAAAAAGGCTGACGCTGCGGGCCCCACGGGTCAGTGACTTGAGAGTGGGGAGCGGGCGGCGCTACGGTCGGAAAGCAGCGGATCTCCGCCGTCGGTGCACCTCCGGTGGCGAAAGCACACCCTACGGCTTCCTTTGCGACGAGATCTACACATGCATGTACTTAACTCGACCAAAACCAAGCCTAGCGACGACGGGCGAGCGGAGGCGGCGATGGCGGCGCTGCAAACGGGCGGCGATAACGGGCGACTTGCCGTTTCCGACTGTGGCGTGGCGTTAGGGACGGGCGCGCCTGGGCTCCAAAGACGGCAAGAAGACCTCAACCCCATACCTAATCGGCGTAAAGGCGGCGGGGACGGGCTTGACGGGCGGCACAGGTCGGCGGCGACATGCATGGCGACGGCGACGGCGTTCGCCAGTCGAGGCGCTGGGCGGCGCTGATTAGCTGGTGTCTCACCTTCAGGGCGGAAAGGCGTCGCGAGGCTCGCTAGGGAGCGGTTGGGGTGGCGGGCGGCTCGCCACGACGGCCCGCGGCTGGCGTATGAGCACGCCTTCCGGCGAGGGCTGGTCCGATGAGCCGGGGCACCACGGTCGGATTCGTCTTGGCACAAGGTGCTGCACACATCACAGTGGGCACGTAACGCGGGTTAGATCAAGAAAAACGACGACGAAAACGACGACGACGAGCCGGCGCGGCGGCGGCCGTCGTCGGCTGTTTTTCGGCGGGCGGGATCGGCCCGGTCGTCCCTCACCGGTCCGCGGCTGCTTCGCAGCGGGCTAGGGAGCTAGAGTAGAGGACGGAGGGGCGACCGGTGGCGTTGAGGGGGGGGACGCGGCGGTGGCCGAAGTCGGCCGCGGGCGGTGATTCGGCAATGGCGATAAGCGGCCGCCGCTTTGCCCTGGCTGATGGCCGCCACCGCCGCGTGCTTTCGCTTGAGAGGAGAAGGGAGGCAGGGAGGTGGAGTGGGAAGCAAGGGATGGAGTTTCCCTTCTTCAGCAAAGGCACGGCGCTGACAGGGGGGCAGGAGAGCGCGGCCACGCGCGTCGCGGCATAGCCGGTGGGCGCGATCACGGGCACCCGGGCGCGAGGGCGAGTGGTCGGCGGGATTTCTCTTTTTTTAAATGAAACCCTAATGCAAACTGCTTTGGCCCGTGCGTCAAGATCCGTGCAGAATTAGCGAGAACTCTAATTGAACAAAATGTTCCTCGTGAAATTCTGAACATAACACGTATACAAACTTTTTCCTAATTCGGTGTGGTTTGGAAACTACGATCAATCAAAGAAAAACTACTCCGGGGTCAAACGAAACCCTAATTCAAACTCAATTCAAACAAACTTCACCTTTTTCGACATGATCCACTCAAAATCATGCAACCGCCTGGGACATCTTATGTTCTACATAAAATTATCTACAAAAAGTCATGAAGGGTGCACACACATGCAAGGTCTCTAGCTAGGACTTTTGAACAAAACAAAATAATTACTTTCCAAGTCAAACTAAGTCAAAGCACCCTAATAAAACCTAATTATGAAGCATGACCAACATCAAACATGCTCTAACACCTTCTCTAATCATCACTAAGAATAAATAAAGATTGAACATCTAATTATGCAAACATTTCATACATGAAATGACGAGGCAAAGCATAACAAGAAAATTGAATAAAATTAAACATGCAAATGACCCTTATCATTTCATGTGCATAAATGCATGTGACTAAATGATGATTATGCCCATGAAATGCGGATGCTAATGGCATGCTTAAAAACAGGGTGTTTCTGCACATCGTTGTTGTTGGTGGCGTCCGTGGTAGTAGCGTCGTCGAGGAGTCGCCCAGCAAAGATGACCATGAAGCCGCGGGCGTTGCCTTGGCGCATGTCGTCGATGTTGGCGTCGCCCATAGGGTTGTCGTCCTTGGTGGTCGTCGTAGCAGGCTGGTCGGCGTCTCGGGGAGGGCGGTGAAGTTGGCTTGCATCCCCTCATGAGACAAGCAAGCTCGCGGAACCCCATCCGGAGTTCGGCGATCTTGTGGGGTTCCGCGAGCTTGTGGCTGTCCATCCGATCTTGGCGTTGGTGATGGCCGGAAGCCGTCGGTGGTGGGAATCGCCCCGGTCTCCGGATACCACCGCCGATTCGGCTAGATTGGACTGGGAACCGACATGTCGACGGTGATCTTGACGGCGGGTGTGATGGTGTAGACGGTGGTTGGGGCTGTTGGGAGTAGTAGAGAGGAGGAAGGAGAGGAGGAAGAAGGGGGAGGGGAGGCGGCGCTGCCGTGCGGGGTAGGGCGGCGCGTCGGCGGGCGGTGGAGGGCGCGCTAGGCTAGCCGGTGGCGGGTGGCGGCGCTGGCGATGGCGGGGGCGGGAAGGGAAGGCGGCTTGGAGAAGACAGAGAGAGAGCCTAGAGCTGGAGAGCTGTTGGGAGTTACCCCCTTTAATTTATTTCTTCTTAAGATTCAACCGACTACATGCCCCTTGTATTTATAGTCCGAGGGAGACTTGCATGCTAAGATAGATCTAGAGGTTTCCTTATAGATTGGATTTTCTCTTTTACAAGCAACCTATTTATTCCCTATTTTATTCCTATCTTTATTCCTTAAATATTCCTTACTTAATTGAAGCAACCTGACGTGGCACGTTCACGGCGGACGATGGCGGCGGCCGGCCAGGAGGGGGCGCCACCGGCAAGCCAGTGCCTTGGGCCCTAGGCGGCGGCGGTTCCCCTTGTTGGGCCCTATTCCGGCGATCTCTTTTTGGGTCATGACATTATAAGAGATTATAGGAGATGTTGAGGGCACGAAGTTTCTTGAGGAGGCTATGTGTACACATAGGTTGATGTCTTATGCACAGAGGAGAAGTGACAAAGCAAATAGCATTATAAGGCTTAAAAGTCCTTTTTGGTTTGGTGGTATCTTGTTGGAGAGCATTTCCAAGAATGATAGTGAAAGGGTAAATTAGAAAGTTTATAGAGTATTCCCAAACACTGGGATACATTAAAAGACACAGAGTACCTAAAAACTACAAAAGAAGTACAAGAGTCCAATGTGCTACTGCAATTTGACAATTTCTATCCTTTTCCTCAGTTAATAATTCATGATATATACCAAATAAAACCATCACCTTGGCTTCCATTTAGCATGCTCCCAGTCTTATTTTGATATTCATAATTCATAACTAGAGATGAACACTAATTTCCAGTTGCATGCTACCCTTTGGTCTGCATAGTATATCATCTCTTCACCGTAGCATACTAAATATTTGCTTCTGTAGTCTTTGTTTCTAATCTATACTAGCGTATAGAGACTTGTTGATGTGTGTGGACTCGTCTATTTCTCTCAGGGTGGTTTTAGGATGGCGGCAACAGTTGGCTACATGTGCATACTGTTCTCAGTGACGACACCATTGGGAATTCTTCTTGGAATGCTAGTGCTAGCTGCATATCTCGGATACGACGATAGCAATCCAAATGCCTTCTAATTTCTCTTGATTTATTCCATAACAAGATGATGTCAGCATATTTGAATCTGAAGAAGGCATGTTACATTGCGGCATTGCGCTGGTGCTTGGATCTGCTTCTATGTCCGTATTAGCTCTCTGGGCATAGGTAATTTGCAGAAGAGCCTTATGTACCATCTTTAGAGGAAAATGATGTATTACTGCGCTCCTCTGATGTCTTGTGTAGGTAGGAATGGATAATATGGGGGCCAAAACCCAAAACTAGTCCCCTCTTGTAAATTTGAACTCAAAGGAAACTGAAAATTCAGAACCACAGTTCGTGAGCTGTGCTGTTTTTGGCGATGAGGCTGGCCCTGCTGCTTATACTGTTCTGAACTTGAACCCATGACATGATGGAATGCTTATCAATGGAGACTGAGAAGCTAAGCTTCTCTTGTGAACCAGGCAATCATCATATTGCAAATAATGCACTGAATGAATAACACTCTCTCCTGAATATCTTTCCTAATATTATGCGTTTCTTTCTAAATATTATGAACCAGATATTCCAAATATCATCTCGTATAATCTTCTGAATCAGCTTTGGTGTTCCACTAACAGTCGTTCTACAAACAAGCAGTCATCACTTGGCTTTACATAAGACATTTCATGCTTGTTAATCAGTATCTGAATTAGTAATGCTGGCAGTAGTAGCTCCCACTGTATATATATTTTCTTTGAAAGGAGCTTTGCCTCGCCTTTCAATTAAGTAGAGAAAGAGGGTTTGTTGTACAAGCAAAAGGATGGAAAATGGCTACACATGTGCTACTCAGTATCAGCATTCATTACGGAATAAAAAATCTGACACTAAAGTTAAATGAGCCTTAGCGCCCGATCACATGCGTCTAGCGCAGAGCAAGGTTAATAGTCGTCTATAAGAGCAATGCTACAAAGCTTGCAGCTCCCTGGTAAGAATCACAAGGGTTAGCTCCTCTGAAGTTGTATGCTCCGACCTAGTTGTTACACAACGGGAGATTACACATAGGTTTGCGATTGTGAGGCATCAGGAGATTACACGAGATGATACGAGAAGTTGAGGGCACATGATTTGTAGGCAGGACATCTCTTGTTGGCTCTAGGTTTTAAATTGTAGTACACGTAGGCACTAGTAATTCGAGGAGAACAGAGCTCCTCTCATTCAACACTAGTTCTTTTCGTGATCAGCCCTATCACGTCGATTCCTCTTCACTCCATTTGTTTTTCATTTCTCTGTTTTGGCTCGTTGACCACACCTGGTTTTCTTGTGGTGCAGCAGCCCTGCTGTAGAACTAGTGCCACCCTGGAAGTCACCATGATCTTTGATGAGGCCACGAGTTGAATCACTGCCGCCCAAGCAATGCTCCAAACTCAACTTTGATGGTCATACTTTTATGTGAAGAGCACATCGTGTTTATTAGCTACTCCTGTATGCTTATGTCAGATGGTCATACTCGTGTTTATGGGCACCTTGCTTGCCTCCTCCCACCAATTGGCACGCCTGTAGGGTCCTGTTGTGGGAAATGCATCCTGAAATTCTCCCAGGACAAAACCTGGTCCCAAACAGCTCTATTTCTCTCGGGCTAGTTTTCGGAATTCTTCGTGGAATGCTAGTGTTCCATATGACTGGTTACCACCATAGCAATCCAAATGCCATGATAATGGAAGGGATCCTTGGTTCACTTTCGGCTGGAATACTAATTTATATGGTGCTAGTCGATCTAGTTTCTCTTGATTTTTTTTCCATAACAAGATGATGACAGCATCATGGAAACTGAAGAAGGCATGCTACATTGTGTTGGTGCTTGGATCTGCTTCTATGTCAGTATTAGCTCTCTGGGAAAAGCTAGGTAATTTGCAGAAGAGCCTTATGTAAGATCTTCAGAGGAACATGATGTATTACTGCTCCTCTAATGTCATGTAAAGTTGAACTCAAAGGAAACTGAAAATTCACAACCACAGTTAGTGAGCTGTGCTGTTTTTGGCGATGAGGCTGGCGCTGCTGCTTATACTGTTGTCTGAACTTGAAACCCTTGACATGATGGAATCCGTATCGATGGAGACTGAGAAGCTAAGCTTCTCTTGTGAACCAGGCAATCATCATTTTGCAAACAATGCACTGAATGAATAACCCTCTCTCCTGAATATCTTTCCAAATATTATGGGTTTCTTTCCAAATATTATGGATCGGATATTCCAAATATCATCTCGTATAATCTTGTATG
The DNA here is from genome assembly GCA_015847255.1 of Hyparrhenia diplandra. NCBI lineage: Eukaryota > Viridiplantae > Streptophyta > Magnoliopsida > Poales > Poaceae > Hyparrhenia > Hyparrhenia diplandra. Next base: position 56,493 of record JADLZK010007949.1, read on the forward strand.
ATCTTCTGAATCAGATTTGTGTTCCACTAACAGTCGTTCTACAAACAAGCAGTCATCACTTGGCTTTACATATGAAATTTCATGCTTGTTAATCAGTATCTGAATTAGTAATATTGGCAGTAGTAGAGAAAGAGGGGTTGTTGTACAAGCAAAAGGAGCTTCGCCTTGCCTTTCAATTAAGTAGAGAAAGAGGGTTTGTTGTACAAGCAAAAGGAAGTAAAATGGCTACATGTGCTACTCAGTATCAGCATTCCTTCCTACACAAGGGTACAAAGCTTATATGAGATGGAAGAAAAGCTTGTACTAGTGGTACAAAGCTATAAGAGACAGTATCAGCAAAAGGAATAAAACATCTTATACCAAAATTAAATGAGACATAGAGCCTATAAGAGAAATGGTACAGAGCTTGCAGCTCTCCTGGTAAGAATCACAAGGGTTAGCTCCTCAGAAGTTGTATGCTCCGACCTAGCTGTTACACGATGGGAAATAGAGATGATACACATAGGTTTGTGGTTGAGAGGCATCAGGAGATTACACGAGATTATATGAGATGTTGAGGACACTGGCTTTCTTGTTGGCAGGACTTCTTGTTGGCTGAGTGGTTCGAGAAGAACAGAGCTCCTCTCAGTCAACGCCTGTTCTTTTCGTTATCAGCCCTATCACGTCAATTTCTCTTCACTCCCTTTGTTTTTCATTTCTCTGTTATCAGCTCTTTGACCACACTCTGTTTTCTAGAGGTACAACATACCTGTTGAAGAAGTAGTGCCACTCTGGAAGTCACCATGATCTTTGATGAGGCTACGAGCTGAATCACTGCTGCCCAAACAATGCTCCAAACTCAATGGTCATACTTTTTATTTTTTTAGATAAAGGATAAAAATCCGGCTTCATCCATCTGAAGATAGAGTCGGACCAATTATTACAAAGTTCAAAAGCAAAAAAACAATTTTGCTGGATACAACCTCCAGCCACACTCAAAACCGACAAAACAAGGAAATAAATGCCTTTGGCTAAACATAACCAACGTGTCTCGTGATAGCCAACCACTTTGGAACAAAGAAGGATAACGCCGACACTTCTAGGTGGCGTGCGCAGCGATTAATTGATCCCGAAGATCTTCGTTCGGCTGCAAGCTTGCCCAGCGACGTAGCCAATGATCGAGTTCCTTGGAACAGTACACGCAAAAGAGTTTTTTGGTTTGCATTTGTCAAAAACAACTTGATTCCTTGTTAACCAGATTGCCCATATAAGTGTAGATCTTTCGCTGTTAATAACAATGTATTGTACTTTTTGTTCCCCATTTTAGACCAAAAATTACATGTACAAAGCGCCACAAAAATTTGGCATAGAAGCAATAAAAAAATAGGTGTTGAGTTGTTTGGAAGAGAGCTTTGTTTGTCTCCATTCCAATTCCTCCTAGCCAGGTTATCTTTGGTTAAAAACAACACCTTTTTTGATATACCACATATTTTTTTTTTTTATTTTCATTGGTAATTTTGTCTTTCAAATATCTTGTGACACTCTCACCCCATTGTTAATTAAAGCAGCATACATGGACTTGACTATAAACGTTCCAGAGGCCTTTAGATCCCATACAAAGACATCTCTTTCCTGAATTAAGTTAATATGTTGTAAGGATGACACAATACGAAGTCAATGAGGTAAGTTTACCCCCACTAGATTCCTCCTAAAAGAAATATTTAGTCTTGGAGAACGTAGTATGTTAGCTATGGTATCTTGCTTTCTCCTAACAATATTAAACAAGCCTGGAAACTTATCTTTGAGGAGTTTATTCCCTAGCCCAGTATCAATCCAAAACGTATTTGTGACCCATCTTTGACACTAAAATGACCTAACTTGAAGAAGCTATCTTTAACATTCATCAAACTTCTCCAGAAATGTGAATCTGTTGGTTTCTTCTCACAACTTCCTAAAGTCTTATTTTTAGTATACTTTTTATGTGAAGAGCACATTGTGTTTATTAGCTACTCCTGTATGCTTATGTCTGATATGATAATTTGCACATAGACTGCACAACAAATTATTTCCTCTTATTTTGATTTATAGTAAAGTGGATGATATGTGTGCCTTGGATGAATAAGATTGTCATCCACTACACAATTATGGTCTCTTCACATTATTGTTTGGTAAAGAATATTTAATAGTTGACAAATGACTGTTTAAGCCCCCTGTGTCCCCTGGAATCTCCACATAACTTTATAGAGGTTTCGGATGATTCCAGGTGGCAGGTTTTCCGATTCCTACAAGAATCAACCAGAGAGTGGTTTTTGTACCAATAGTTCAATTTATTTTAGCAATAAAAATATGAAGGCTCAACTTTTTGTACCATGAATTGAAATCCTATGTGGGCCAGCCCATCCTTTTTCCCACCCACTTCTATCCGTCTATACATTGGTTCATGTTCTGTGTTTTTACACAATGTTTACCTTTTCTTAATTTCACTGTAGAAGATGAGTCTGATGTGGTATGCACATGTACATGCTAAGTGATAAAACAATATATAGCACTAGTGGTACGGATGCAAGGTAGGGTGCAAATTAGCAAAATAAAGTTAAGACTATTTGGGAGTTCACGGACAACGTACCGGCTTACATCCCTAAGTCGTAGGACTCAAAAAGTACTTTTGGGTTTTGAGGTATTTTGTTTCTCTCCTTGAAGCAAAGAGTAATGGTAGTGAACTATCGAGCAGAGTAACGAGTTTGGAGGATATGCCCTTACATTAGGATCCATAAACATTCAGAGTACCCGAAAAAAATACAACAACTTTTGTTGATAACACATAATGTATCTAACAAAACCACCACCTGGGCTTAGGATGCATGGCCCATTGTAAGGCAATCCTATTTGATGTGTATTCATAATATATAACTAGAGGGGCAGACTAATTCATAACAAGACGATGTCAGTAACTCTGAAACTGAAGAAGGCATGTTACATTGCGCTAGAGCTTGGATCCAATTCTTTGTCAATATTAGCTCTCTGGGCAAGGTAATTTGCAAAGAGCCTTGTTTACAATCTTTAGGGGAACATGATGGATTGCTCCTCCTCTGATATCGTGTGAGTAATGGATAATTTGGTGGCCATCACTAGTCCCCTTATGTAAAGTTTGAATAGAAAGGAAACTGAAAATTCAAGTGTAGTGACATGGTCCTGCTGCTTATACTGTTATCTGATCTGGAACCCACGATATGATGGAATGCTTAGTGATGGTGATTGAGAAAGTACGTTTCTTTTTTGTGAAGCAGGCAAGCAACAGTTTGCAAATAATGGCCTGTGTAACAAAAGAGTGTGCACTATCTCCTGAATACTTTTCGGAATGTTATGGGCTTCTTTCAGTTTGGATGTTTATATTTTTTTCAGCATTGTGTTCTAGCACTAACAAGCATTACTTTGCCTTACATGGAAAATTTCATGACTGTGAATTAGCATTCTTAGACGGAATGCAAAATCTGATACGAATATTAAATGGCGTAGTGTCGATCATGCGCCTCTGGCAATCTGGCACAGAGCAATACTAGAAAGCTTGCAGCTCCTTTGTCCTGGGAGTCACAATGGTAATCACTTCAGCCACTCAAGAGTGCCTGCGATTGCGAGGCATCAGGAGATTATAAGTTATAGGAGATGTTGTCGAGGGCATGAGTTTCTTGAGGAGGCTATGTGTACACATAGGCTTATGCCTTATGCACACAGGAGAAGTGACAAAACAAATAACATTATAAGGCTTAAAAGTGCTTTTTGGTTTGGTGGTATCTTGTTGGAGAGCATTTCCAAGAATGATAGTGAAAGAGTAAAAGTAGGGAATACAGCGCATGCCCAGACACTGGGACACATAAAAAGATTCAGCATCTCAATTTCGTACATACTGGCAGCGGTGCTAGTGTAATTTGACAATTTCCAAATTCGACGGTAGAACCAAATGAGGCTGATGTGTAATGCACGCGTAGTACACATATGGTGAACTTCACTCTATGGATCCTATGGAAGGAGAGGAACAAACGAATCTTGAGAAATGAGCATGATTCCGCAATGCAAGTGGCTTCAAGATAAAAGGAGGATATCGATCAATGAAAGAGGGCTTTAACTTGCAGGGGGTAATCAGCTAAGAAATCTGTATTTTTTGCTATTTTCTTCTCTGTGCCCTTTCCACCTGTACATAAACTTCTATTCTCCTCTTAATTGAAAGACAGAGCTCCTACCATTGCCTTAAAAAAAGTTATACACACACCCACACTTTGGTTTACGTAAAAAATTTCATGGCTATTTGTATGTGAATAAGTAACACATGCAGTAGTGCTCGATTTATACATGTGCAACCCAGTACTCCAGCATTCATAGACCCAATAAAAAATCTGTCATGAAAAAAATAAATGATCATTCATGACCAAATAAAAATCTGATATGATTGTGTGCCTCTGGTGCTGGGATAGTCGTCTATAAGAGAGCAATACTACGAAGTTGAAGCTCCCTACTCCTAAGAGTCACAATAGGGGTTAGCTCCTCAGAAGTTGTACGTATGCTTCCAATCACCTGCATGATTATACTTACAAAACTGGGAGATAGAGATGATACGCGTAGGCCTAGGATTGCGAGGCATCGGGAGATTATACGAGATTGTGTGTCATGTTGGGAGCACATTGTGTGTCATGTTGGGAGCACACGTTGCACAGGCTGTACTTCTTGGGGTCAGTGTCAAGGCCAGGAGAAGAAGACCAGAGTCCGGCGCAAGAAAAAGGAAGCGAGTAGAGAGCGAGCGATTCATTCATCATCTTGTAAGAGAACTAAACTCGAACTACCCCGGATCTCGTTGGCCGGCCGGTGGACTCGTGTGTGTATGTGGGGTGAGAAGTGAGATTCACCGTCGGTTAATCGCCGGCTGCTAACAGTCAGTTTGAGCTGTCCTGTCATGCCCCTCGCTCTTCACCCCTTGGCTTTCATTTCTCTATATTTGCTCTTTGACCGCGGTCTGTCTTCTTGAGCTACAGCAGTCCTGCAGAAGATTACAAGCTGAAAAGCTGCATCCCCGAGCACAAAGGATTACATCATGTTTATTAGCTACTCCTTTAATTATGATAATGTCTAATATGATAATTTGCACATAGACTAATCACAAAGGATTATCCCTCTATTTTGATTTATAAAGTGGATGATTTGTCCTTGGATCAATAAGCTTGTCATTTTATAGTTGCCAAATTAAATGACTGTTAAGCCCCCTTGTGTCCATCTCCTTATAACTTTATACATATAGATATTTCGAATGATTCCCGAGTCCCGACGGAAGGTTTTCTGATTTCAAAAGAATCAACCTGAGTGAGCTTTTTGTACCGATAGTTAAATTTACTTTAGGAATAAAAATCTGAATGCTACTCAGTCTATCTATCTGTTCATTCATGTTTAAATTTTTTTTTTTTTTATACAATGTTTTCCTTTTCCTCATTCCACGGTAGAAGCAAATGAGGCTGATTGGCTTTAAATATCAAATTTCATGACTGAATTGTATGTGAATAAGTACTCAACATTCATAGATCGAACAAGGAATCTGTCATGAAAAAAAATAAATGCGCGTAGAACCACATATAGATGTGCGATTCAGTACTCAGCATTCATGACCAAATAAAAATCTGATATGAAAAATTGAATGAGTGTAGCACTAGATCATGTGCCTATGGTGCAGAGCAAGGTTAATAGTCGTCTATAAGAGCAATACTACGAAGTTTAAGCTCCCTACTCCTAAGAGTTGCAATAGGGGTTAGCTCCTTAGAAGTTGTATTGTATGCTTCCAGTCACCTGCATGGTTATTTATACTTACACAACGGGAGATAGAGATGATATGCGGAGGCCTAGGATTGCGAGGCATCGGGAGATTATACGAGATTATAGGAGATGTCGAGGGCACAGTGTGCACTGGTGGCGGTACTTCTTGGTGGACGAGGACGAGTACATGTAGACACAATCGAGCTCCTGTCGTGCCCCTCGCTTTTCACCCCTTCGCTTTCATTTCTCTGTTTTTGCTCTTTGACCACACTGCAGTCCTGCAGAACTAATGCCACTCTGCAAATCACCATTCGTGTTTTTTTTTTTTTTTGCACAATATTTAGCTTTTCTCATTCCACCGTAGAAAGCAAATGAGGCTGATGTGTTAATTAAGTGAAAAAGTAATAGCACTAGTACTTAAAAGTCATATTTGATTTCGTGGTATCTTGTTTCTCTCTATGAAGCGAAGAATAATATATGATAGTGCTCGATCGAGTAGAGTCACAAGATTGCAGGATATATAATGAGATTTGAACCATTTATAAATACTTAGAGAAGCATTTTTATGGACTGATGATATTGGACTTTACTCTTGATATTGTACGTACTTTCCTTCTTAGTCAGCGTTATGTCGTTCTACTAACAGTACATCGTTCCGCGAACAAGCATCTCTTACTTAGCTTTATGTCCTCTAACACATGACCATTAATCAGTATCTAAATTAATTATACATGCAGTAGTACATGTGCTAGCCATTAATCAGCATTGATGGACACAATAAAAAATCTGATACGATAGTTAAATATAATGATCTGTAGCACCCGATGATGGTGTGCCTATGGCATAGAAGTTAAATAGCCCAACGCAGTCGTCTATAAAAGAAACACTACAAATCTTGTAGCTCCCAACTCTCAAGAGGCCAGGCTTATTATCACTTGGCTACTCAAGAAGTATCATATTCTCTGATCCACCAGCACGGATTACATTTACACAATGGCAGTGGGAGATTGAGATGATACATGTAGGCCTAGGATTGTGAGGCATCGGGGAGATTATAGGAGATTACTATAGCTGTCGAGCAATTCTCCAAACTCTAACCTGTGAGAACAATCCGAACAAACGCCTCTGCAACATAATGAGGGGCGAATGAATTGGTGTTCTCTTTCATACTGTTAGATTAAGGTCCGGTTTATTTCTACTCAACAAGCTACCAACTGTGCTTGTCATAGAAAATCATCTAAGAGCAACTCCAAGAGACTTGGTAAAATTAGATTCTACACGTGAGATTCAGCCATTATGTAAAAACAGAAAGGCCATCCAAAAATATAGAGGTTTAATTATAAGAACCTAGCTAAATTGGAAAAAAAAAAAAGATAGGAAGCAAGACTCCAAGAGAAATATGACTAGTGAGAATGGAGAGATTGCTAGCATGGAAAAATAGAAAACAAAAAAGACAAGCTGTTGAAATGTTTTTTTTTTTTTTTTGAGAAAATAGCTATAAATGGCTGCACAAATACATTACCAGTTTTGATCAATGCTTCAAATCTAAAAGGTGATGGCCATACTTTCATGAGGAGATCAAGTTTTCTGATATGATAATTTGCACACAGACTACACAAAGGATTATTCGCTCTTATTTTGATTTAATTCATAAAGTGGATGATTTGTCTGCCTTGGATTAATAAGCTTGTCAACGATTAAATAGTGATGGTGATAAGACCCAGTCCCGATCTTCACGACGTGAGAGAAAATCACCAAGGATAACTAGCTGAAAACACAGCCATGGTAACTAGCTGCAAGCAGCCGGGATAACTAGTGCCACCTGACAGTAAAACTCAAAGCCAATCACCGTCTCTATACGGCAACCTGAATCGAGGACTGCCCAACAACACTCTCAAGGAACCAGCCCACACAACCTGGAATCAAATGGACCAGGAGCACAAACTGGGTGCCGATGAAGCGGCCGTGCATACAGCCTCACGAAGAAGATGCAACACAAGGTTTGGATAAGGATCCCTCCATAAACTCACACGCTATGGTGGACAAGACGCCATGTTGGCTGGTTCTAAAATTCTCAAATCAACATTGTTGCATATAGAGGAGTACATGGGGTATATATACTAGCAACAGCCCTGCTAGATAGGTGTAAATGCGAGATAGAAATGAAGAGTCTAAGTAGATGAAAGGGCTTCCACGAACTGACTCCTGAAGTGACCTCGCGCAGCTGTTGGTCTTCTGGAGCAGCCTTCAGTAATTCGGTAATAACTCTTTATTGGGAAGTTCAACTGACGAATGGTTGGATGCGTTGGAAAGCTAACTTTGAAGATCTTTCCAACCATGTATACCATGCAGCGCGACTCTTTGTATAATGGAACAGTTTTGCACTCGAACATGGACTTGATGCTGACTGTTGAGTTCCTGAGCAGTATACACTTAAACTGGTCAGAAGAACAAACTAGGAATGCAAACTGGTCGGGGCTAGTGGCATTGGAAACTAGACTTGAAGATCTTTCCATCAATTGCTCATTGGCCTTCATAGCTTTTGGAAATTTAAAGTTATGAATATTTCTTTCAGACAGTTCTGCAGTGCTGATCTTGCTCGAACTTGATTCTTCTATGTGTTCATCATCTTTTGCGCCTGAACCTTCTCTGTTGGAGTAGCAGCTAAGGAACATGTAGTTTGTGCCCATATATCCTTATCATTCTCCCTTCCTTCGAAAATGAGTCGTCCTCGACTCATGCCAGTTGTTGTAGAGGAGAAGATAACAAACTCGACCCAAAAATAAAAATTACAACCACGATTCTAAGATATAGATAGGTACAAACTGGACTCAAGAGATCGACAACACGCCAAATAAGGTAAACCCAATCAAACAGCCGATAGCACCTGAAGAGAGGGAACCAAAGTTCAAAACTCTCAGCCAATCCTACCCTCTGACTGCTCAAATCAGTTATCCACTAATCTGAACTGGCCGATCCAAAGAATCAAGCTTGTAGAGATAGAAATTGGTAACAAACTCTCACCGTGTCAACCTAATAATTGATACCATATGATAAGACCCGGTCCCGATCTTCACGACGTGAGAGAAAATCACCAAGGATAACTAGCTGAAAACACAGCCATGGTAACTAGCTGCAAGCAGCCGGGATAACTAGTGCCACCTGACAGTAAAACTCGAAGCCAATCACCGTCTCTATACGGCAACCTGAATCGAGGACTGCCCAACAACACTCTCAAGGAACCAGCCCACACAACCTGGAATCAAATGGACCAGGAGCACAAACTGGGTGCCGATGAAGCGGCCGTGCATACAGCCTCACGAAGAAGATGCAACACAAGGTTTGGATAAGGATCCCTCCATAAACTCACACGCTATGGTGGAGAAGACGCCATGTTGGCTGGTTCTAAAAATTCTCAAATCAACATTGTTGCACATAGAGGAGTACATGGGGTATATATACTAGCAACAGCCCTGCTAGATAGGTGTAAATGCGAGATAGAAATGAAGAGTCTAAGTAGATGAAAGGGCTTCCACGAACTGACTCCTGAAGTGACCTCGCGCAGCTGTTGGTCTTCTGGAGCAGCCTTCAGTAATTCGGTAATAACTCTTTATTGGGAAGTTCAACTGACGAATGGTTGGATGCGTTGTAAAGCTAACTTAAAGATCTTTCCAACCATGTATACCATGCAGCGCGACTCTTTGTATAATGGAACAGTTTTGCACTCGAACATGGACTTGATGCTGACTGTTGAGTTCCTGAGCAGTATACACTTAAACTGGTCAGAAGAACAAACTAGGAATGCAAACTGGTCGGGGCTAGTGGCATTGGAAACTAGACTTGAAGATCTTTCCATCAAGTGCTCATTGGCCTTCATAGCTTTTGGAAATTTAAAGTTATGAATATTTCTTTCAGACAGTTCTGCAGTGCTGATCTTGCTCGAACTTGATTCTTCTATGTGTTCATCATCTTTTGCGCCTGAACCTTCTCTGTTGGGTAGCAGCTAAGGAACATGTAGTTTGTGCCCATATATCCTTATCAGATGGTCTCTGCACATCATTGTTTGGTGGAGAATGTTTTATAGTTGGCAAATTAGTGTTTAAACCCCTGTTTCCTGTGGAATCTCCTCGTATCTTTATAGAGGTTTCGAATGATTCAGGTGGAAGGTTTTCCTTTTGCCACAAGAATCAACCTGAGCGAGTTTTTTGTACCTATATTTGAATTTATTTTATTTAGTAACAAAAATCTTAAGGCTCAACCTTTTGTACCATGAATTAAAAATCCCATGTGGGCAGAATATTCCTTTTTGCCCCACCTAGTTCTATCAGTCTACCTCTCTGTTCGTTCATGTTTAAATTTTTTTTACACAATGTTTACCTTTTTTTTTTTCTCATTCGACGGTAGAAGCAAAATGAGGCTCATGTGTTGTGCACACGTACACTTGGCTTTACATAACAAATTTCATGACTGAATTGTATGTGAATCAGTACTCAGCATTCAAAGTTCGGACAAAAAAACTGTAATGAAAAATATAAATCAGCATAGCACCACATATAGATGTGCTACTCAGCATTCATGACCAAATAAAAATCTGATATGAAAATTTAATAAGCACCAGATCATGTGCCGGCTTCTGGTGCAGAGCAAGGCTAATAGTCGTCTATAAGAGCAATATATACTACGAAGTTGAAGCTCCCTAGAGTCGCAAATAGGGGTAGTTCCTTAGAAGTTGTATGCTTCCAATCACCTGCAGGGTTATGCTTACACAACGGGCCGGAGATAGAGATGATATACATAGGCCTGCGATTGCGAGGCATCGGGAGATCATATGAGGTTATAGGAGATGTTGAGATCATATGAGATTATAGGCAGAACTTCTTGAAAGACCAGTACACCTAAACACGAGCACCACTCCGAGCAGTCAGATTGACCGGTCCTGTCATGCCCCTCCCGCTCCACTCCAAGCGCTCTGTGTTCCAGTGAAATCCAGGCATACGGCAATATTCGCTCTTTGGTCGCGCTCTATGTCCCCTTGAAATCCAGGCAGACACAGCAATGCTCGAAACTCAAAACAGCGATGGTCTTACTTTTATACAAAGACTACAATGTGTTTATTAGCTACACCTGTAATATGCTTATGTCTAATATGAAAATTTGCACCTGTAATTGTGTTTATTTGCATATAGACTCACAAACGATTATTCCCTCTATTTTGATTTATAAATTGGATGATTTGTCCGCCATTGATTAATAAGCTTGTCATGGTCTCCACATATCATCGTTCGGCTTAAGAATATTTATAGTTGGCAAAATGGCCATTTAAGCCCCCCTGTGTCCCCGTAAAATCTCCTTATAACTCCATAGATGTTTGAATGATTCAATGCAAAAGGTTGATTCCCAAAAGAATCAACCTGAGTGAGCTTTTTGTATGGAGATAGTTAAATTTATTTTCGCAGTAAAAAATCTGAAGGCTCACTTTTTTGTACCATGAATTGAAATCCCATATGGGCCATTTAATCTTTTTTTTCCCACCCAGTTCTGCCACTCTATCTCTGTTCGTTCATGTTTAACTTGTTTTACACATTGTCGTTTCTTCATTCCACCGTAGAAAGCAAATGAGGCTGCTGATGTGTGTTATGTACACGTATATGTTAATTAGGCTTAGAAAGAAATAGCACTAGGACTTAGAAGTCCTTTTGGTTTTGCGGTATCTTGTTTCTCTGCATGAAGCGAACAATATGATAGTGTACAATTAATTAGAGTAACGGGTTTCTAGGATATGGATATGTAATGAGATTTGAACCATTTATAGATACATAATTAGATAAGCATTTTGAGAGTTGAAGGACTGCAATGATACGGCCATATAAGTTTAACAACTGATATTGGATTTTACTCTCTATATTGTACTTTTCTTCTTTGCGAGCGTTATGTTCTACTAACAGTCGTTTCACAAACAAGCATGCATCTCTTACCATGCTTTATGTAACAAACTTCATGACCATTAATGTAACACCCCAGACCAACATGAAACCTTGTTGCTGCCAAATTGACAAAACAATAGCGAAAATAAAAGAAAATTTGGGCAGCATCTCCCTCTTTCATGATTTAGCGGAAGCAACCACACATAGAGACATGATATTCACATATGAACACTATATCAAACTAAAGAGTATAAGAACACCATGACTAGAAAATAAGTCAACAACCCCAAGCCTAAGAAAGCATTAACCACTAACAGAGACTCTAAGTTCTAGAACTATGGATATTACAACACAAGATCCTTCTAAAAGATGACATGTAGGTGCTGTAAGTGCTACTACTTCCCACCCATCAAGCAAAAGTGACCTGAGTGCTTGAAAAGAAAAAAAATAGAAAAGAGGAAGTGAGATATAAAATCTTAGCAAGTAAACCAACAATAATCGATGAGATATCCAACAATTGATACAACCCCACACTTAGTAAAAAAAATCAATAACCATTTAAGCTTGAATAGCATAGCTCCTCAACTCATTCAAGACCTTAGTCCAAGATTTAGGCCATAGTCCAAAATTATAATGCATATGTAATGCACATGCCATGTCTCCTGCCTCCATACCCGACAAGGTATGAAGCCGCATCGTTATGCCCAATAAACGATGCTGTATGCGTGCGGTCTTTGCTTAGCGGCGACATAACTCCATATGCCAATGAATGCATATAATGTCATGCAAATGCCACAAGAAAAATAATAAATAACCGCATATAACACCATGAGCATTTCTCCATGATGACCAGCAGCCTTTGTTCAAGTGAACCAATATAAGCATCATCGAACCACAAGTGTAAGACACTATTAATCAAGTAGAGAGCATATACCATGGATCAAAGCCATTATATCATGATTGAGAGGTAGCACAATATTGTATTGGTTCTGAATTTTTAAAGGTGGAGGTAGAATAAAAAAAAGTTAAAGCCTGTAGCAAACCAATGCCACGTTTACTTGCCTCCAACGAAGTGATGACCACTCTAGGTGCGATCCGGGACACTACCACCTGTTTTGACAAAGCAAGATCATATACCCACTCAAACCAATAAGTATTCAAGGTAAGTAAAACGCTCCTACGCCCTAGCCCCATCATCGAGGGAAACAGAGAATCAAAGAGCAAGCTTGCTGCAGCAATGCTGCTTCATCTTTTCATATCAAACAATCTATTAAGGCTATGATAGCAAACAAATACATTTCTGAAATCTACAAAACAAGGCCTACAATCCATGTATTATAAGTTATTGCATAACAGGACTCCAATATGGCGTAAATCACCATTGAACTAAACTGAATATTTTTGACCATAGAACAGGACAGCCACCTTCAAAAATCGATAGCTCTTAAACCATTTGGCCAAAAATTACAAACTAAGACTTCCTAGAAAGGTCTCTGAGTCCTCTACAATCACCTTATTATCAACTTTTAGAGAAAAAGACGTTTTGGGCGCCAAAACCACACGAACAGCAGCACTGGTCAGACTGCAGGACAGCAGAACCCTAGGTCAACATTCACATAGTGTTTTCCCCTACGATTCCCTAAGCCCCATGGCTAAAAAAACCATCTAAACACCTCATAAACCAGGGACAAAACGGATTCACCTCACCTTGGTTGTTTCCCAACCCTAGGGCAGCGAGATTGAGATGGGGAAAACCGATCTATGATGAAGATGCGCCTTGCCTTGATCCTCCCCTCCACCTCAATCCAATTTCTCCCCTTTTCCTTTGCTTATTGCTGCTGTGAAGGAGATCCTAGAGAGGGGAAAAAGTGCTGGAGAGAGTGCGTAGAGAAGAAGGGAGGAGGTGTTTCTGGAGAGGAGTACGAACATGAGCAGCCTCCTGATGGTGAAGAGAAGGATTTCTAGAACT